>JBAMBL010002843.1:0-170714 GCA_037043405.1 Drosophila subquinaria | reverse complement strand
AGCGCCAGCGGGAGAATACTGCGATTGAAATTAAGGGGGGACGAGTCTCCGATGCACCATCTCCGCAATTACTGGAGCTGATTAATCAACGTTTTGCTGAGCAAGCGGAGCTCATCTCTTCTAGCATCCGTTCTGCTGAGGAGCGCATTCTTTGCCAGCTGAACGACCGCATTGGAGAAATGGCTGGAGACGTAGAACAGCTGAGTCTTCGGGTGCAGCAACTGGAAGAACAGCTTGGAGCAATTCCATCGCTTCAAGCCAAGTTGGACGATTTGCAGGCAAAACTTCAACTTAAAGAGGAGGCTGGAACTGCAGTTGAAATAGAATCGAAGCTAATGGCCAAGGTAGAAGCAAAGCTTGCTGCTCAATCTACCGAAAGCATAGCAGCTGATTTGCGAATGCACGGTGTGCCCTTTTCTGAGAGCGAAAATTTGAGAACAATATATAATGCACTTTGTTTCTCACTGAACTTAACACCGCCACCAAAAATAAAAGATATTTACCGCGTCAAGCCACGAGGATCGGCTGGCAGCACCGTTGATCCGGTAATTATCATAAAATTAGATAATGTTCGTGAAAAAATTACAATTTTGAGGCAAATTGGGGCATATCGACGCGAGCACAAACAACAACTGAGCTTACAGCTGATCGGCTTCGACACACATGTGCCTTTTTACGTAAATGAGCAATTAACGAAAGCTCATTACGAGATATTCAAAGCAGCAATTAAGCTCAAGAAGCAGAAGCTGCTAACGGCTGTGTTCATACGACGCTCTCTTGTTCATGTGAGAGAGGTTGGGAGCGATAACATCTTTTGCATCAGCGACATGAATGAGCTTTTGGCATGGCAAAATGATAACGCTCTTCACCAGCAGAATGTGACTGCAACGGAAGAGTTGGAGCAGAGCTTTCGCAACTAAAAGCTGGTATTTTTATTTGTGTGTTATTTATGTTCTCTATGTTGTTAGTCTTGATTTCTCTTTGTCACGTATAGGTTTTAATAGCTTTAATTATTTTGTAATATCTCTTAATAACTCTCTTTTAATAAGATATATAAATATACTTGTCTCTCTTAAGCTGCGTGCGATACTTCTTCAATTCAATTCAATTTCTTTGACAATATAAGGTCAACCACAGCGAATAGTAACACTTTGATTAGGGTTCTTGCAAAACAAAGAAATGGGCTTAATATATGCCACATAAACGCACAAAGTCTTGCAGGTAAAATTGAGGAGTTCAGGTATTTGTTTGTGAAGTCAAATGTAGATGTTATATGTGTGTCTGAAACTTGGTTCGTCCCTCAACTTCGTGATGTTTTGGTCTTATGTGATGGGTATAATTTGTATAGGTCCGATCGTGAAAGTCATGCAGGGGGAGTAGCAATATATGTTAACAAGAAATTGACGACTAAAGTAATCAGTAAACAAGCCGCCGGGAGTGCAATTGAATACTTGTTTCTACAGATAACGGGTAGGAGAAGTATGACAAGCATGTTGTTAGGATGCATATATCGACCAAACCGTACAGTTGACTTCTCGGACATTATTGACTACATTTCAAGCTTGTCACTGACATATTCGGACGTTATAATAATTGGTGATCTCAATAGCAACATGCTAGTAGAGCGGCACTTACGCGATGAAATGCTCTCGCTTGGTTTAAGCTTGGTCAACTCTTCTGAGCCTACCCACTTCACAAATACGACAAGCACGTTGCTTGACGTGATTTTTGTTAATGACTTAAATAAGATTGTACTTTATGATCAGATTTCGGCACCAGACTTTTCAAAGCATGACCTTATTTTCCTTAAATATAACTTTAATCCAATTTTTGACGACATATCCTATTCCTACAGAGACTTTAAAAATATTGACGTTATAACCTTAAATAATGAAATTGATCTATGTGACTGGACTCCTATATATTCGTCGTCAGATATTGATGCCCAACTGAATAATTTTTGCCAGAACATAAATAATTTGTATAATGACTTCGTTCCATTAAGACGTAAAGTAATTAACGAGAAGCATAAGCCATGGTTTAACCAAAATATTGTAAATAAAATTTCACAACGAGACTTAGCATATAAGAAATGGAAAAGATATCGAACACTTGACTATTATCGACAATTTAAGTTACTGAGGAAAAATGTAAATAAAATGATTAATGATGCCAAGTGCAATCATTACTCCTTAAGATTTAATAGTGCAATATCCAGCAAGCAAAAATGGAATGAACTGAGACAGTTGGGCATTGGTAAAGAAAAAAATCCTCCCAAGATCACAACAGACGTAAATGAACTAAACAGAAAATTTGTGCAATTAAACGTACCTGAAATCATGACAAATACCTATCTTGACTCTGTAGAAACTAATACCTGTGATAATACCTTTAATTTTATATGTGTAACGTGTTGTGATGTCCTCGATTCTGTTTGTAAAATTAAGTCAAACGCAGTAGGATTAGATGATATGCACCCAATATTTATTAAAGCAATTCTTCCTAAAATTTTAAGCCACATTACGCACATTTGCAACACAGCATTTATGACCTCAAGCTATCCAGAAATTTGGAAGTTAGCTAAGATTATTCCCTTAGCTAAAGCTAATAATGAGTTTAGGCCAATTTCAATTTTACCCTTTTTGTCGAAGATGTTTGAGCACTTGATGGCCGTACAAATTAAGAAATATCTTAGCACAAACTCTTTGTTGATCAATGAGCAGTCTGGTTTTCGGGAAAAGAGAAGTTGTACGACAGCAATACTAAAAATAACTGAAGATATTCGTAGTGAAGTTGACGAAAGCAAAGTGACTTTTTTGACGCTTTTGGATTTTAGTAAAGCTTTTGACACGGTAAACCACGAAGTTCTATGCACTAAGCTAGAAAAGTTTTTTAATTTTTCAAATACCGCCACTAAACTGATTTATTCTTATTTAAAGGGCAGAAGTCAAGCTGTATTTAATAATAATAAATTATCTTCACTCTTGCCTTTGAGCCGGGGAGTACCGCAAGGGTCAGTCCTTGGTCCACTTTTATTTTCGCTATATGTTAATGATCTTCCTGCTGTGTTGTCGTATTCCAATGTTCATTTGTATGCTGATGATGTCCAATTATATGTTAGCTGTCATCGTGATAAAGTACGAGAGTGTGTTGATATATGTAACAGTGAATTGTCAAATGTTAGTAAATGGGCTCGTTCCAATGGTCTTGCGCTTAATCCGTCCAAATGTAAATGTATTGTTATTTATAAAAGAGCTCTTTGTACAGAACATCTGCCAAATCTAAGAATAGAAGACTCTCCCATAGACTATGTTGATAAAGCCGAAAATCTTGGTATAACTTTTAATAAGACTTTAACGTGGAGTGATCACATTGCAAGGGCAACTGGGAAAACCTATGGCATACTTAGGCAGCTCTATATGACTCAGAAATTTTTATCGACTAATGCTAGATTACTTATTGCAAAAACCTATCTTATGCCTGTGCTTTGCTATGGAGTCGAAGTGTTTGGAAACCCAGATGCTGCATTCCAGCGAAAACTAAATGTTGCGCATAATAGCATTGCTAGATATGTTTTTAATGTAAGTAGAAGAGACCACATCTCAAATTTCGCCCGACAATTAACTGACATGAACTTTAAAACCTGGACAGACTATAGAAATCTTATTATGTTGCATCAAATTATACAGACAAAGGAACCATGCTATTTATATAGTAAACTAAACTTTAGCACGTCTGCAAGAACCAATAATGTAAACAATATTCGACACAAAATGGCAAGTTCAGAAAGACATTTCTTTGTGTATACTATTCGCTTGTGGAACCGTTTGCCTCCACAACTCAAAACAATAAGTAGCGCAGCAGCTTTTAGGGACAAGTTAAAAATATTTTTGAGAGATACATAAAATAAAACTTAAATAAGATAATCATGAAAATATAATATATAAATTTAAACATAAATAAAATAAATTAAATAATTTAATTAAAATTTTAAAAATTATACAAAATTAAAAATAGTAAAAAAATAGAATTGTAAACAAATATGAAAATTAATCTTACAACTGAAAACTAAAGTTTAAATTATTATAATTTGTTAATCTTAATATTACGTTAAAATCAATGATTGTTATATTTTTGTAATTGTTTAATCTTAATATTATTTTTAAATCAATGATTGTAATAGTGACTAGTGCGTTAAATAATAAGCCTTAGCTTGTAGCACTAGGAATCGAAATAAAGAAATTAAAATATAAAAAAATATATGGTCGCCGAGCTGGGCTACAAATATTGGCACAGAGCACACAAATTGCTCTCACACAACACCAAGAACAACAACAAGAAAACCGAAAGTATTTTTTCTAGAAATATTTTTGGTTTTAAGAATGATGAAAGAGCTCGTTGGGCTGTGAGTGCATGGTGCTAAGAGGGGAGAGAAGAGGTGGAAAAGTGCGACTTGTACGAAAAGTTTAAAAGATTGGTGTGAGTGCGTATGCGACCACAAATTTAATGCAGTTACGAAAATAAAGGGTGTTGAGGGCGGAAATGTAGGAAAAAGTGTTAAGTATATGAAAAGAAAATGTTATTCACTTTATAGTAGTACTTAGTTGATAAACCTCTTAGTTTGTGGTATATTATATTTGGCCTCAGTCAGTCAGTGAGTCAGTCAGTCAGTGAGTCAGTCAATCAGGACAAAGAGATTTATTTATAAAGATGATGCCCTATTTCCAGACATATAAAAATTATATCAATCACTTTAAGTAAACATTTAAAAAGTAAAGTATATAAAACTAATAATAGCCAAATGGATAAATTCTTTGGCTAAAATATTTTCCATCTATCTTTTTCACGAATTCATAAATATCCAATGAATTTAATGCTTTGCTAGCTTTCACGGAGGCTTCAGATTGGCCCACAAAATGTCAAACGTAGACATGGAAGGTCAACGCCATCCTCAAGTAGAAACTCACTCAAGCTCATACAAAAATGTATTTTCACTGACCGAGAGTGGAGCCTCTAAAAAAATAAAATAAAATAAGCAACTACAAAAAAGAGCGACGGAAAAACGCAGCTAAACGAAGAGCAGGACACACATATTATAATAAAAAGGCAGCAACGAGAGCAGCACAGACAAGAATGACAGCCAACTAATAGAGGCCAAGTCAATGTCCGAACGACTCGTTCTCGGTCAGTTCTCGCTCGGGGCAATGTTGTCTGGGCTAGTGACCAACAACAACGACACAAGCCACGAAGTAAAGGCGAAGCGACAGTTGAAAGAGTCAATAAAAGTTTGGAAAAAAAATTAAATAAATGCTCGATACTAGCATATATACATTTATTTGAAAGCCGTTGGCAGATTTGAGGCATTAACTTAATATTATCAGAAAAAACGACTAAAGCGATACTCAAATTAGATACGAGCACCTATAAAGAGTAAAGGTAAAATTAGATTGAACGGCGAGCGACTAAATTGTATTAATATTTTGGGCACGTGTACAAGATACAAGAGACAAGTGTTTTGTATCTCGTCTCCGTCTTTTCCTTTCTCTTATTCCTCTCTTCGCTGCTTTGTCTACAACAATAAAAATGTCGCCCATAGCCGTGTTATCTAAGCACAGTTTCAGCTTATTAAACACATTCTATTGATTTTCTTTGCATCACCCACGTTCTACAGAATGCTTTTGTATCTATAAGATGTTTTAACGATAAGCACGAATGCTACGTTGGCTGCTCAGTGCATACATAGCAGAATCTGACATACATGGCGTATGCGCAACGTTTCGCTTCTTTTGTTTATCACCAATACGACAGGCAGGCGTCTGGCAAACTTGTTTATATTGTGACATGAGCCAATAAATTTTATGCTAGACCCATCAGAATGCTCATAATTCTTGCAATAATCGTAGAATATTCAAAGTCTCTTTAAAAATGAATAAGTATATACATTTAAACAAAATGCTAAAATATAAAGAGCATTATTTATTTTTCAGATGATGTAACACATTGAAATTGGTACTGTCAATTTAAATAAATAAAATACTAAATAACCCATTCTTGTTGTAGATCAGAGTATATCAAAAAGCTTTGTTAAAATATAATTTTAAAATCAAATGGATTGAAATTCCATGTGTAATCTTATTCCTAAATTAGTATATCGATATACCAATTAATTTGGAAACGTAAGGCCTGAATAGATTGAAATACCGTATACATACCAATTCAAATTAAATATAAAATCTATTTGGAATCTTAATTTTTTCTAATATTATATTAATAAATTATAGACTCCAAGAGATTAGAAAACAATTTAAAAGCGATATCGTGGAAATAATAAGTAATGTTTGGATTAATTTGGAATATATTCAAAAAATGTATTGGAGAATTAAATATCTTAGACGAATCGTTGGAATAAATGATATACTAAATATAAGTTACATGTGAGAATATGGTAAACAAAAATGGCAAGAAGTATCGTAAACTGAATGGGAAATATAATGATTAGTTTTTGTTTTTAAGTAGAACTTTGAAAACGATGTTTGTTGCCAAGGTCCATGGTATTTGTTAATATGAGTAGAGAGCTCTTAAATAAAATATTGGAAATATTTAACATTTGGTACAATCATTTTGAACGTATCCAGCTGTTTCAGCATTATTTTAGTTATTGTTGGACAACCGTTAAGTTTATTTATGTATAAAAATACAAGTTTGTTTATAAACATTTACCGAGAGTGTTATGAATATTAAAATATACCCATCATGTTTTTGCAGCTCAAAAGACCAGGCCAAAAGCGACAGCATCCAGTGCTATATTATTAAGATAGAGAAACCCTTTTAGTAATTTTATACACGCCCAAAATATTAAATTACTTACAGCTGTGAGATAAAGTTTGTTGTGTTCATCTGTGTGTCTGTTGGTAGCTCATAAAAGAAGCGTGTCCTTGAAAAAGCTAAACAGAACTGAAAATGCGATTGCGAATGCGAATGTGGAATACTTAAAAAGCAAACGAATGGCAAGAGCTATATAATGTTGGCAAAAGTGGTTTTTGCCAAAAAAAAAAAAAAAAAACAGCGATAGAGATGAAGTTGGAAATGGCAAAGGCGATGCTACAGCCAGACAGACCGAGTTCCCCAGAGTATAAACATAAACATGTTGGTTATTGTCTGCACGTTGAAGCAACGGCATCAGATCCAGCTGCTTTTTCTGTTGGATGGAATATGAGAATGCGCTTCATTCCGCCAATTTACCAACTTTTCAATCAACTGTCCAAACGTTACCATTCGCCATCTCCATTCCAAATTTGACTCGCACAACCAACAAACAATCAGTTACACCCAAAAAGCTTAATCGATTTTCAGCAGGTAACTCTGCATCCGCAGACCCGCTGGTTTAATATGGAAAAATGTTTTCCCAGCCCGCAACAAGCGAAATCTTTTGTCAAATACATACACTGCTGACTGTATTCAGCAGGCATTAAAAAAGTAATTTGTTATTGTTTTTAAGCCGCCCGAGGATATCAATGCAACGAATTTTCAATGTGCTTCCAACGTCAGTGGCAAGTATTTAAGAGTGATTGCTGTTGGTCTTCAGTACTTTCTTTTGTTTCCTTTTCGATTTAATTTGATAAAGAGTATTAAATTAAGAATAAGGTACATATATATAATGTATATACGGTGTAACATATGAAGAGAAAATAATATAAAAGAAGTTTATATTCTGAAAATATTTTGGTCCGAATCTAAAAGATTTAAATATTTTCACTGAAAGCAATTAAATAACTTCAATTAATTATATTAATATTACAACATTCCACGTTCCTATCATTTTATTTGGTTCCTATTTCAGTTTCATTTACCAGTCAAATAAAGATAATAAATAAAATTGAATATTCAAAAAGCGAAATAAAAATTTTAAGTTGCTTTATGTATTTACTTTTCAACAAATGTATTCTACGATTTTTCCATGAATTACACTTACAATGCCTACACACATATAAACACACCCATCTTGGCCTGTAGGATGACCCTAATAAACACCAAATATGCAATTAGCCAAAGTTGAGTTATTTGGCATAAATATTTGTGAAAAGCAACGATATACAAAAGCAACAACTGTAAATCCATTGGTAGCAATAATAATTACCAGTGTTGTTTGTGTTTGTTTTGTTCTGATGTTGGGGGTGCATTTTCCAATTTGTTTTGTGGATTATGCAATTTATTTAGTTTAACTTTGCATGGCCAAAATGTCTACGTGTGTTGCGCTTGAGCCCAGATGATAAATTCTATTGCTGCACGTAATATGGAAATTAAAACGCAGAGCCAGAAAACCCCATTTTACCCACCTTCACATCATTTAAAATTGCGCAAGCATTGCGTCGCGAACTAAAACACAGTGCAGGCACAGTAAATAGCAATAGCGAGCAGCGTGCACATTGATTTAATTACTTTGGCCCCTTGGAAAGCAATACAATAAAGCAGGAACAACAACAGCCACAACAGCACAAAAACCATTTGAGCCGTCACTAAGTCACAGGTTATTTGGTGGAGGCTGTAACAAATAGCGGTCAAGGGACCCCAAACAAAAATAGCGATTTTGGGAAAACACTGTAAAGGTCCTGACAACCGTTAACTGCTGTCTGAGAATTGCATCGATGCTTAACAACTTATGGCTACTTCAAAAAATATTTGATAAGTATGAAAACAACAATCTAAGATCTTGGTCGCAATCATTGACGATCAATTTAATTTGATGGGTACATACAATTAAATTTAGGCGCTTACAGACGCTGTGCCTATAAATTATACTAGAAGTACAGCATTTTAATTGAGTGTATAAAATATACAAATTATGACCTATTTAAGCTAAAGCAGGAAATATGCCCAAATGCAAGTAATACAATTAATTATTATTAATATAAAAAAAAGTACTGTCCTTCTATCTTCTTCCTACTTACAAATTTGGTTCTAATGCGAACTTCTATGCAACTATTGCCCAGAACACCCTGTATCTTTGTTGCAAAACAAAACATAGGCACAGCTACAGTAAAAATGGCATGAGGAGCTAACAGTTAATAGCAAAAACTAGCTCGCAGAGCAGTGGGATGGAATGATTGGTCAATTATATAAATCACAGTTCGAAGCAGAAAAGGGGGCTATTCATTAGAGCACAATCATAATAAAAACAAAAAGTAAAAACCAACACAGTCGAGTACAAGCAACAGTTTGCTATTTTGTGTAACAGACACCGTAAATAATTATTTAGTTAATAAGAATATTTCTGTCGTATATCGCATCCTTTAAGTAAAAGAAAAGTTAACATAAAATTTTAGACGAGCGAACGGACCTATCGATTGGGTTATTGACACTGATCAAATCGTCATCTGCACGTTTTCATAATTTTTATAAAGAAAATTCCCTTATGTTTTCGGCTCTGGTAATAAAAAGTATGAAATATAGAGAAAATCGCTATCGCTTATCAGAATGAAACATACACACGCACTACAAGCAGTGGGGAAAAAGAGAAGAAAATGAGTGGCCAAATAAAACTAGATACTTAAAGTCATCCCAAGAGATGTTTTCTCCGGCAATGCCTTGCCATCACTCGTGGCACTCATAAAACTAAACGACATTAGCGACCATGTTTACAACACAGAATATGATGTCTGGAAGTTGGCAAAACTATGTGGATGTCTGTCACTCCCAGCAGCATCATTACCAGAGCGGCTTCCGTTTGGAGCTACGTTTCTGGCTGAAAATGAGCATGTAATTAGAAATGTAAAGAGTAGACCAAGTCAGACCAGCCAACCCACAGTCAACTTAGTCAGCCAGGCTGCAAAAGCAGTGGCAAAAGTCACGACTATGTCGCACCGGAAATGTGCACACGCAAAAGAAAATTGCAAATGAAAATGAAATAAAATGGCGCAGATGTAAATACAAACACAAACACACACACACACAAATACTCTCATACTGTCACAGGCTCATTGCCTGTGGGGCGTATTTTATTCTTTTCCGCCTCATATTCTTAACAATAAGCAGCATAAAAAGTTATGCACAAAAATCTTTTGCTACTTTTGCTGCTACTTTTTCACTTGCATTTCCGTTACAAGGGAAACTGACTTTGCATGTGACGTTTGTGGTTGAGATTTTTAGGTTTCAGCTGACGGAACGGAAACGGGGGAGCAGGAGCGGGGATAGAGAAAGAGGGAAGCGGAAAGGTAGTGGGTAGACGCCGCGTAGTTGCCGTCAGCAACGTGAGTTAAAGAGCAGCAACATTACAAGTTTTTCTTCTGGCAGACTGCTGCTAATGGAAAGAGTTTTGAGATTCAAGAGACTCATTTTGTGTTTTAAGGTAGGTAATTTAGCTTTGAAACTATTTATTTGTGTTGAGATTTTGAGATTTAGTTATTTCTTATTTTCAATGCATACATATCTATACCAATAAACCGTTTGAAAATGGCGCCCAACGTGGGGCATAAATTATCTTACAAAATGTAAAAATATTTGCTCAACCGAGCATAAATCGACTTAAATCAAATGTGCAAAATGCATATGAATATTTAATTTAGGTCAATGAATATCTTAAAAAGTGATTTAAAACATCAAATCAAATTTACATTTTTCAAAAAGTATTCAAGCATTACAATAATATCGTAAAATGCTAATAGCTTACATACATATATGCAATATAAAAACAAACTTACCCAAGAATCAACGAATAAATATAATATCAATATATTTATTTATTTTCTTTATTTAAGTTTTTTTTTTAGTTTGTTATTGCAATAAAAATTGTTTGCATTATAGGCCAGAAATTTATGCGGAATATTAAATTTTAATAATGATATAGCAATCTGCAACTCTGCTGTATTAGGTTTTGGTTTATTTGTTATTTTTGTTATCTATAAATAAAAATACATTTACATGTATATATGTTTTGTTATATATGTTTTGTTGTTAATACGGTTAATTTTGTAATTTTTTGTTATGCTTTTTTATTCACACGATATTAATACACATGGCATTAGGCACTAAATAAATTCCTGATAATTATATTTAAATAACATTAATAAATAGGTAAATTTCTGAAAATTTTACGTTCCATTCGGGCGATTTATGAGAATGCTTTTATCTGATTTCTATCTTAATTTTCTGTGTTTGCAGAACTTGTTTTGTTTTCGTTTTTATAGATAAGTGATGACTCCGCTTGATGTAAATTTTTAATTTTCGACTGTATTACTTTTTCAGATAGATCGTGTTAAAGCACTGTAGGCAGAACCCATTTGTTACTTTGGTTTGAGTTGTTATATCTATTTAAAAAAGTTTAGAAAATAATAAGCATGCATAAAAACAATTAGGGTATTCACTTGACTGTGGCAGCCTGGCACATGGCACATTTCCCAAACGTCACAACAACAACTTGTACTGAAAAATTTCGTGCCATGATGTCAGACCCGGACCCTTGACTACGAAAAGTCTGGCATATATGCCCATGTAGAGATGATAAAAACACGATTAATAATCGATATTTTCAATCGAAATTTAGTATTTTTGTCAATTATTAGTGCGAAAGTTTTGACAACAGTTGTTTAGGGACGCAACAGGTTGATACATTTTTCGTGAAGCAAAGGGGTAGAGAGGAGCGCAGACTGAAGTTGGAAAGGAAAGACAATAAATGGAATGTTGAATATGATTTTAAGCATAAGCAACAACAGCTGGATCAAAAGGAGAGGATTCTAAAACTAGAGCTTGGCTTAAATAAGTTACAATCATGTATATATGCACATATATATCTTAGATTTTATTTAAATATAAAATTACACAAAAACTTTCTCTTGCTTTCTGACGTCAAACAGGGTTCACCACGGGGTTCAGCCTCAGTGTGACCATCATAGTTAGTTTCCGTCTTTTATCAATATCATCTTAAAAACCTGCAATACCTCCCTTTGAGGACTCTAAAGCAGCTTTGACTCCAACGCGATATTGACTCCGACGACAATGGCCATGGCATCCTCTATAAAGTCATCCAAAATATCGTCAATTTCAAAATCCAACTGATCTCGCCATGCATCTACTATTAATGAAATATGATAAAATGCAACAAATTCTCAATACGAATTTTACAAAGCTTCAATTACTTCTGCACTTTTTACTTTTAATTACAAAAATGCTTGGCGCTTTTCGAAGCATCTTGCTTAAATCAGGCAAATTTATTGAAATAAAATAATAAAAATGACAGTAAACTCAATGTAAAACCAAAAAACAGCTGACTGGGCAGATTTAAAACAAAAAGGGCTGTTCACGTTTCAAGTTTGGGACATGTGCCATCTGCCAGGCTGCCACAGTTAAGTGAATACCCTAAATATATTTTGAAATTAACAAAAGCAAAAATCAACCAAGGCAAATGAGCAATGAACAGCAGAAAACACATTAATTTCTATTATTAACAGAAAATGTATACGCCATGTGCAAAGCGTAAATATTAAATTTTTAAATTTGGCTCTTGTTGAAAGCGAAATTGCGACAAAGAGCAGTCAGCGCTTAAGAAACAACAATAAAGGAGCTCAGAGCATTGAAGAAGTCACTAGGTGAATTAACTCAGACTATCTGAAGGCAAAAGTACAGAAACAGAAAGAGCTCAGACTTTCGGCTGCTCTACTCCTGTGTACAAATACATGATTATGCTCGTATACTTTGTATGTAGTTGTATTTATATGTATACCTGAGTGTCTGGTTTATGTGAAGACACGACAAAACAAAAAGTCAGCTGTGTAAATTGCGGTCGAAAATTCGAGCCAAAAATATGGCAACTACGAGAGAGAGTTGCACAAGGTACAGAATGATGACGATGATGATAATGATGATGATGATTACGATGAGACTTGACTGGAGCAAAGGCGCAATGTAAAAACGCTTACCCAAAGGAAAAGGTGTCACTGAAATTGCCTTAAAGGTAAAATCGCTTTAAGTCCTTTAATACAATGTTTATTTTGATAGTATTTAACTATGATTTTTGGTACTTAAAAAGGTTTTTATCATATTGTAGGAAGACTTTAAGTGTTTCTTAAGTCTAATTATAATTAATAATTATTAACAATATAAATCTTATTTTTGTGCTTCTTATACTGAGAAATAACCAAGAAAACATTCAGCATGGGTCAAAGCAAAACATTTTGACAGCCTCAGCGGCTGTCGACGCTTTAAAATTACTTGAATTTTCATTCTGCTTATTCTGTGGACCCTTCTTTTAGATGAATATTAAAGCTCTGTAAATGTGGAAAATGGGAACCATTAGGTCTAATTTTGATATGGAATCAATAAAAATATATTTTCAAAGTCCATGATTGCCACTACATAAGGGTATAACATACATATAACAGGGTATCTTTTAGCCAAGCACGTGGAGTATTTTATGTTATTTTAACTTTTACAAACGGCGACTAGAGACACTACACCCATCATCATACACACAAAAACAAAGACCGTTTATTGCTAACTACCAATACAAAGTTGGCTGCTTATCTATACTTATTTGTATATATTTTTTTTTTAGTTTTACTTTTCTCTTTTGGTTTGTTTGTGTAGCTCATATAGTCTTATATAGGGAGAAGCTGAAGCTCTCTAAGGCTTTGTCTCGTCACAACTTTCACAGCATCCTCTTGCCTTGTGTGTTTGTGTAATCCTCTGCTCCCCTACGTATAAATAAAATAAATGTAGGTGAAAATATACATAAATAATAGCACATGCGGGGCAGACTCTGTGAAAATTATAAAGCAAATAAAACCTCTTCCATTTCCCGCTTCCCATTCTGTATGACGGCCCAGGTAAGTTATATTAAACTTGAGGGTCGATTCACTCCGAGAATTGCGTCAGCCGTAGGCGTGGTAGTAGGAAAGCGCAGTGAGGCGTGCAACGAGTCATGAACTGTATGAAATAAAGTCAAGCAAGCCTGACAAATACTTTTCTGGGTAAGGATTGCAAGCTAAAGGTGTCTTGTTTTTCACTTTCGCAATCAATAAAAAATTGGAAAGGTCCAATTGAACTATACACACATGATAGTTTATGCAATATAGAAATCAAAATTAAGTAGAAGATCACTCAAGCTTGCTTTCTAGAAAGTTTAATAAAATCAATGAATTACTGAGTAAATTTTTAGTCATACTATTATGTCAGACTCTTTATCCAATTTCAATTTCAAAAATTCAATTTGGCCATTAACATACATTACTTGCTACATTCCTTAAAATTCTGACCTCAACTGTAGATTGACCAATAAATGTACAGGGGCAATCAAAATTTGTTGGTCTATTTTGTAATTTCCTGTTATAATGATCGCGACAACAAAGCGTTGCAAGTGGCGAAAAGAGAGAGAGACAACAACAATCATGACAAAATTACAAAGATGCTTCGTATATGTTTCTATCCCTCGCCTGGCAGGAAGCTGCCCCTCCGACTGTGATGTGGCAAGGAGACGGCATTTGCATATATGCCAGCATATAAATATATAGAGCGCAATTTATGTGTGCATCTATTTAAGTTTCTCTCCTTCGTCTTCGTCTTCTCTTTTCTCTTTTTCCACTTTTTCCATATTCTTGTTTGCTGTAGGGAAGCCTGCACTTGTCACATGTTGTCTTGTTCCACTGAATGTATGTGAATTATTTGCATGTTTGTGTGCAAATGTGTTAGTTTGGTTTGGCCTCGTTGTGAATGCAAAAAAGCGCAAGCGAGATAAATAAAAAAAGGGAACAAAACGAAACTTGCGAAGAGAAGCAAAACAAAAAAGGCGGGCAGCCAATGTCTCTGGCTGCTCGAAACAGGACGAATCGTAGGCAGAAAGAGAGAGACAGTTCAACTAGTCAAGGCGGTTTTTTTCCCTTCTATTAAAATGTGCTCTTCTTTCCTTCTCTATCTCTTTCTGTGCAGCATGTCATAAATTTAAAATCTAAACGAGTAGTGGCTATAGATAATCGCAAATTCTTAACTTTGTGCTTGACTTAGATTAAGATTTAAAATATCAAGGCTGTCATATGGAAACCATCAATGATAGCTTCGGTTTTATTTGATTGAGAATTGTAAGCTGAAAACTTGTGCATTACTAAACTCTGAATGTTTTACCTTTCGCTTAAGCAGCCTAGCAATTTATGTAGCATGATATACACTTAATTAATTTATGTGTACATTTCTAAAAGTTTGAAAGTATTAATAACTTTTCTCATAGTTTAAGCCATGAGATTGCACCGATTACCCTTGCTGCATATTTTCGAAAGAATTTAGCCAAAAAATTTATATTTTACGTAGTAGTATTTTATCGACATTTTTATTTGAGTCGAAACCCCTTGGCTTCTGCTTCTTCTGCATTGTTCAACTTGCTAATTAATTGCAAAGTTTTAATTTACATTTTTGAGTTCGCCAACAATCAACAGCAATAGCAACAACAAAGTCCAAAAAACTGCCAAACTATGAGTGCAATTTTTTAAAGTTTTGTCGGCGCGCATTTTTCTACTTGCATTCTCCAAAGTTCAGTTCAATAAAAGACGATAAAGAGCTATAATTAACATAGCCTGCGAGATTCTTAAAGCACACTCAAAAAATGTAGCCAACAGTTTATAAAATCAATACCGAAAACAAGTTGAACAAACTTTAAGCGAAAACATGGAGTTCAAAATGTTTAGAAAGCTGGCATTTTAATTTTTAGTGTACTTTCCATTTTCAATGTCGCATAAAAACATAAAACATTCATATAAATGTATATATAGATATATACTTTTATCTATTCTATATATATAAAGAGTATCGGGTACAAAAATTACCACAAGGGTTAATGAACTCTATGTGTGGGCCAAAAGATGCTCAGAGGCAGCTAACAGTAGCAGCAGAGAAATGGAACGCGCCAGCTGCCTTCGACTCTCAACAGTGGGTGTCAACAATTGCACAGCTGGGCACACACACCGAAGTAGAAGAAATAACAGTCGTAACATCTAATAGAAACGAAAGTAGCTACACACACACATACACACCCACAAATACAATGAGAGGGAAAACGTCGCTGAACAAGTTAAAAAAGCGTTCGTTATCCAGGAACTGTTTTGAAAAATGTCAACACAACCCAAAACGAAGCTTAAAATGTTATCAAGTTTATTTCCTTTGTAGATATACGATATGAAATTTATATGCTCAGCACTTTTGGCTTTTGCTTAAGCTGCAGCTCACGACGAAGAATCGATAAACACGACTTGTTGAAAACGTGTGTACAGTGCGTATGTGTAATGTATCTAACAAGTGGCTGCATTGATAAATGCTTTTAAAGTTGGCAGCTCGAAAGCGTAAGAAGAAAAATAGGTTTGTAAGCCAAAAAAAAAATGGAACATGTATTTTTGTTAAATTTCCATCAATTTAGCAGAAAAAAAATAAGACAAAACTTTCCAAAATGAACTCGATTAGTAAAATCATATTTTTGATGTATAAAATTTCGAATTCTAGTCAAATTTGTGTCAGATTCCCTTGTTTGTTATATCTAATTCAAAATAAAATAAATTTGTTTTCTTATCCAAACCAATTGTTGTCTTTTTACAACCGAATCAATAACTGAGTCAAAAACCTCAAAGTGTTGAATTCAATATCAAAAGTCTAGTACACTTTATTATGAATTGTCTTCCTAAAATTAAGAATTTAAAGCCACACTGAACTATCAACCACATTGACCGCAAATGGCTGAAGAATTTGAAAACCGCAAATTGACTGGAAGTATTAAAATTTCACATATATTTCACAGTTATAGCAGGTGCAAGAATCGCATACAAATTGAGCAATTAGTGCAATATCAATACACCACCGAAGAGTTAATAAAAAAAGAGCATAACCTAAAGGAAATTACAAAATATAAACGAGCCCAGGCAATAAAAGGAAAGAAAAAAATTAAATTAATTTAAATATTTTTATAGCTTTTATTTAATATGTTGTTATTTTAATGCTTGAAGTATTACATGTTTTGTTAAATTTATGAAAGCTTTGTGAGCCTTCGATGCACTGAAATCATAGACACGCACCGATAAAACCCAAGATTCAATAGATTCAGATAGATAGATATCTCAATTTAAATATGTGAACACTTCCAGATATTTGTTGGATATTCAAATCCAAATGGGCAACACAAACAGCAGCCGCAAAGTATGCAACGCTTTTTAGTAACGTAACGTAACGTAGCGGTAACGTAACGCGAACGACACTGAGACGACGAAAAACGGCGACGAAAGACGTAGAGACAACGACAACGACAGGCGACGGGAGAACGACGCGTGGTGCAAACAACGGGAAAATGTTTACAAAGCGGCTACTGCCACACAACTGAGGCGACAGGATGCAATTGCTGGCTAAGCGAGGCGACTGCGGAACGGTATGGAACTGGAACAGACAACAGACACGAACGCGCGCGCTCACGAAGTGCCAAGAAAAACATCTGTTTGCGAGAGAGCGAGCGAAGGCGAAAAAGAGAGAAATTGGGTGGGACGCAGAGTGTGAGAAAGTAGGTGAGAATGGGAGAGCACGAGAGAGTGAAAGAAAGAGGGTGAGAATAAGAAGGGGAAACAGAGAGGGAAATAGAGCAGGAGAGAGAGCAGGAGAGAAAGAGTGAAATTAAATACTTAGTAGCTCACTAACCTACCGCATAATGTTTGCAACAAACGTGGCTAATAAAATTAAACAGATTATCTGCTTATATAAATAAATAAATAATGACAAGTTAATCAAGACAATAAAATGAATTAAAAAATTACCTAGAACAAATGCTAGTAGACTAAATTGGCGCCTGCGCCGGAATGAGTTAAAATGCCTAAGCGGAAATAGGCCTAGGCGAATCAACATTAAGCAAAAGTGCAACGAAAATTGCCAACTGAATTATTTGAACCGTTGCCAAAAGCACGAAGAGACGAAGAAAGCTGACGCAGCAAGCGACGGCAAAACAATACGAATATGCCGCACAAAGCGGAATGTGCGAAACAAAAACAAATGAAAGCAAAAGCACGTGACATGGCACTTGCCGGCATGTTAGCTTTATATGTATGTGTGAGTATCTGTGTGTGTATTGGTGTGTTTGTGTGGGAGTGTGTAAATGGTCGCTGGGAATGGAATTCTATTTTGTCGAGATGTTTGCCACACATACAACGAAAGCTTCAACCAAACGACCAGCGAGTAATGTTTACACCCCACTAATTTAAATTGGAACACTTTCGTTAACTCTTTACCATTTAAGCCCTCAACTTTATCACAATTCTTTAAATTTGTTACTCTTTTAATTATACCAGATAATTGTTTTTTTGGTAGTCAGTTTTATATAAAGGAGAAAATTTATCTGCACAAATCGGAACTCCTGAAATTATATGAATGTGTAATTGCCATAAATATACACTACTGGCCAAATTAATAAGTACACTCTTTTTTTAATAAACAAGCTATTGTAAGTCAAGTTTTCGCAGTAAAAAAAATATATTTGGAAAGGTCATCTAATTCGTTTGAATGATGCATAACTTTCCTTAACCCATTAAGTACCCATTGAAATATTCAAATTTTAAAAAACGTCATTTTAAAAACTTTTTTCCTCGATTTTTTAAAAAAAATGTTGGGATGCAAAAACTTTCTTCAAACAATTTAAGGAATGAGTGCAAAAAAAAATTTTCAAAAATCTTTTCGCTTATATTTTTCATAAATTGTTGAAAACTGCTTAACAGGCACTTATTGTACGAAAATGACGAATAAGTGCCTGTTAAGCAGCTTTCAAAAATTTATAAAAAATATAAGCGAAAAGATTTTTGAAAAATTTTTTTTGCAGTCATTCCTTAAATTGTTTGAAGAATGTTTTTGCATCCCAACATTTTTTTAAAAAATCGAGGAAAAAAGTTTTTAAACGACTTGGAAAATTTGAATATTTCAATGGGTACTTAATGGGTTAAGGAAAGTTATGCATCATTCAAACGGAATTCAGATGACCTTTCCAAATATATTTTTTTTACTGCGAAAACTTGACTTACAATAGCTTGTTTATTAAAAAAAGAGTGTACTTATTAATTTGGCCAGTAGTGTATATGTATACTTTGGCCAGCAATTGTAATTCACAAAAATATTTACATATAACTATCATTTACTTTATTTATCAATTATGCACGTCGTTCACTTCATTAATTAAATTATTTCTCTTTTTCTCTGTTGTTTCGCTGAGTCATAAACGTTCGAGTAATTCAAATAAATTTTGCTGCCAGTGTCAGGGAAAGGATATTAAATGCCTGATTAATCATTTTGCCCACACTCCAAACAAAAATGTCAAACAGTACTAACAACAAAAGTAACAATAACGAACATAAAATCAACCGCTAAAGTGTACTTCAAGTTCATAATCAAATAGCAAGGCGTGAACTGCACGCAAACAAAAGTAAACAAGGCTTAAAATTCAGGAAAGTCAACTTTGCAGTTGAAGAATATGAAATAAACAAGAAAAATATTAACCAAAACGACAAGTTTCGTTCCGGTAATAGAAACACGCAACCACAAGTTGGCTCTGAAAGTAACTTATTTTCACACGCGACAGAAATTACCCCGACAATTGAGTAGCTGAAGAAACTGGAAAATGGCATTGAAAAGTCCTTAATATAATATACGTAATGAAGAAACTTATCAAGATTAATTAATTTCAATTACACGAGACTTAATCATGGAATTACACATATGTAAGTAGTAGAATGTAAATCTAAATTATTGGTACTCACCAATTTGACTTTAGTAACCCTTTGGGAACTATATTCACTAAGTGATTTCCATACTAAATACTCGTAGTAACGATAAAAATTCCTATTTAAATTGGCCTTATCCTTAAAATTATTAATATAGTAAAATTTTACAATAAATATGCTCATATTTTATGATTATATTTTAACATTTTAAGTTCATAAAAAGTTTCAAATATATACATATATAGCCAAATTTAATACAATAAACCAATGTATTTTTTAGCATTCCCATGGGATAGGAAAAATAACTTAATAGCCTACTTTATAAATAATTTCTGACACCACTGCAAAAAGCACATTTAGCTTTGAATCCAAACTTTTTAAAAAGGTTCAAAAAATTCGGAGGCCATTTTTGCGGTTGAAAATACTAATTGTGGTAAAAAATACATTGCATAGGAGTAGGTAAGTAAATTTTCCCATCTTGCATCGATACAATAAATTTAGTAGACATAATTCTGCCCTGCGCATGTAGTAACTACTTGTTTGGTGCTCTGATTACTTTGATTCGCCACGTCTTAAAAAAGGAGCTAAGCACATTTTTTGTTAGCTTGCAAAGCAGCAGAGATGAAAAAAACAATATCCATACAGACCGACAGCACAACGTATAAGCAACATATATGACACATATCACATGACGCCATAACACATAATTTTTCCTTTTTTGAAGAACGGAAAAAAAATGTAGAGGAAATGAAAGTGGGAGAGAGAACAGCAAATAACACGGGTAATGACACAAGGCAGGTAAAGGCAGGCCGAGACAGCCAGGCAGACAGGCAAAGTAAGACATTTTGTGATAAGCGCACAGGATAACAAGTTGAACGTGACGAGCATGTGAAACAAAAAGCAAAGGAAAAAATATAAACTCGTCGCCATGTTGTGGTATAAACAATGCCAAGCACTGCCAACGAACTACAACTCGAACACACGCAACTCACATGCGAAATGACAGCAAGTGTCAGAAAGTAAAGCATTTAAAATAAAATATATTTGTATAGTCGTACATATATAGTATATGGAGACTGAGTGCAAGCTCTAAATGTCGCTGATAACGCGAAAGTCAGGCCAACAAAGTGCTTATCACCCCACCCAGAACGCCTAATTCCTGATCCCGTTTTCACAACCTGTCTACGACTCAAATTTCACTTTTCATGACTTTATTTTAGTCGGCATCTCGTCGCTTGACAGCGCATAGCGTAAAATAGAACCAAAAGCAGGCGAAAAATAAAATGGTCGTCGGCACACAAAAAATGAAAACTTGCTGCAAAAGGATTACAAAATACAAAACTCGCATAAAGTGCTCAGCACTGTTGTTCTTGTGCTACTCTCAATCTCTCGCTCTCCTTCCGTGTGTACCACTGTTTCAACTTTACTATCCAAAACTCGACATTGACAGTACTTGCTAAATATACACATTATAAAAGAGACACATACAAAATCAAGAATATACAAGCATTTACACGTAACACAAACCTAAACAGTTGACATCCAATTCAAATATGAATTTATAAAATGATTCTTTATCCTGTGTTTCAATTTGAAAGTGCACTTTAATTTTGCCGTTAATAAAAGCATGCGGTCATCGATTGAAACAGCTGACTTTAACAGCTGGTATCTTAACACTGGACTGTTATGTTAACATTTTTGGTAAGTAACATAACAGTTTAAAGTGTTTACTATATGTAAGCATTAAAAAATCATACATTTGCATACATTTAAAAAATTAATAAATGACACTTTTTCGGTAAAATACCCCATAGTGCACTGTAGCTATGCAAATGCCAACACAAAACAAAAGTAAATAATTTTGCATTACGTATACGCGCCATACGCCCAGAACGGGTAGTGCATTATCACTACAAGTGCCCAGAAGCACAAAATCAAAACAAAAGCGAAATTTTCTGTTGCAGTCAAAAAGAAACAGCAGAAAAATCTTTTTTATTTTGTAGTGTCCATTTGGTATTTACCTTAAATACGAGTCCGCATTTTGATATGGCCACCGATTGATTCAAGCATAAAATTAGAAAATGATGTGGCATATAAAGATTAATGAGTCAAACATTCAGTCATACTACTATTACTTTCCAGATATCATCCAATCATTGTAAAGTGAATTGTAAAAGAAATAGTACCAAAATTGAAGCCCCAAGCAAAAAAAATCATAAATTATCTAATATCTGAAAGTAGCTTTCATATCACTCAACTGGCAATAAAAAAGTACTAATTAATGAGGGAGGGAGCAGGACAATTGACAACAGCTATAAACTCACCGCTTGACTGGACTTCTAGTAAAAAACACAATCCGACTTCAATAAAATTGTCATTTACTGTGTAACTAATATAATAAAATTAAATCAAAATAAGAAAAAAGATTCTCTTCGGAGCGTCTTGCTTTCAATTTGCAAGAGGTCTTCAAAATTGAGAGACTAGCTTAAAATCGAAACAGTATCTGTCCAAAAATGGAAACATTTAATTAACAAATAAAAATACTCTCTGAAAGGGTATTCAAAAGGTCCTTCGGACATGTTGCACAAAAAGCAGAAACGGGGCCAGCTACTATCAGCGTGAGTGTTGGTCGGTTGCCCAGCATCTGATAGCTTCAATTGGTGTCTGGCAATGGCTGCTGTGTGCGGTACTTGTGGATGATAAAAATCAACAATGAACCGCAACAATAACATCAAATACACAATAATAAAAAAATTACAACAATGCAAATACATAAATGATTGTCACAGGACAATGCTGCTGGACATATTTTCAAACCGAATGTCACACTTTATTATTTAATCACTGAATACCACAAAATATTTATATCCATATGAGGCAGTATATTTTTATATTTTATAAAAATAAAAATATTTAGACTCAACGTAAAATCCAATGACAATTAATTTTTAGCAGACTACAATTACACCAAAAATAACATAGCTTACTTTGTTGAACTTAACCACAGAAGCACTTAAGGATCCTTTTATCTTATCTATATATAAATTTCAGTGTAGCAGCTCTGCGAAGGATGTCAGACCAAAACTGTGAGCCCAATTAATAAACATTAACCAACATTTGACCAATATTTACATTGTAATTTAGTCATTATGTCCAACGGTCTCACTTTTCAGCCGCCGGCCATTGACCAAACAACCTTAAAGCCAACTCTGGAGCGATTTCAGCTGTTCGGAAAATAAAGCAATTTCGGGCGCGTGCTAAGCTGTTTTACATGAACAGTAGCTAGCTCGGGGCAGAGGAAATTATGGAGAATTGAGGAAAGAGAGGAGATATATGTAGGAGATTGACTCATATGCTGGGTCAAATGCAGCTTTGCTCGTTGCCATATTTTGCTCGGCAATTTGGTTGTCTGCCTAACCAGGCTGGCAGGCACGGGATAATATTCAGGCAGTTTTAATGCAAACGCGTCCACAAACCATAAATAATTGAAAACTGCAAAGACGTGCAAAAAATGCCGAGGTAATGGCAACTTAAAAAAATAACGAAATACTAGCAAGAGGCAGTCAGCAGCCAAGCAGGCGAGTTGTTGTAGTGAAGCATGCAAAAGTCCCATTAAGGCTAATAGGCCCAAAAGGACCAGCAGAGAGACAGCTCTAGACAGAGAGCCAGAGACAGTTAGTCAGTCCTTGAGTTGGTTGAGTTAGTTGCAGCTAGCAGACTAAAATACCAGGGATGACAAGCAAAGTATTTTAATGGTTAACATATGATAGGTCACCTCTTAGTTTATATGCAACCATTTGTAAATCCTTTTTATGGATGCGATTTTGGACTAAAAAATCTGCTCTATGTCAACAAATTAATTTTTACAGAAATACTCGTGACTCTAACTAATAAAAGAATTTAAATTTGAGTAAATCCTGTTCAAAATTATCAGATCATCAAATCACGCAGATGAAATGTTAGCATAAAAATTAACCAAATAACTTTAAGTCATGCTTGTGCATCCGTAGACCAGAAAATTGTTGGCGTTTGCACGTTTAGTGTTGTAGCCTACTGTTAATGTTTCCTCTATTTCCATGTGGGGCTTGGGGAACATGCAAGTTTAGCTCCCCTCCCACAAAAAAAGCTGCACAGTTTTTGGGGCTGCCCTGCAGCGGCTTTTCAGCTTAAATGTGTTTTTTCTTCTTATTTTCTTATTTTTTTTTCTAAACGCCGTCGGCACTTTAACGTCGCTTATCCTAATTGTGGTTATTTTGTGTGTGAGTGTAATTCGTGAGCCGCTCACGCGAAACGTGCATAGAGCATGTCCTGCCACGTTGGTCTGTTCTGTTTCTCCCTATGTGTGGTTCTCTATTTCTGAGTATATGTGTGTGCATAATTTTTTGGCATTTTGCCAGATAATTTTCTTGCCTGCTCAGCTAAACTCTATTCGAATCAACTTGACTTGCCGGTTTGTGCTGTCCGATCCTGTTGAAAAATTAATGTGTCCTGGCAAGTCTACAATATTTAGAACTGAATTCTTTCTTCAATTCTCCTCTCTTTTTAGCTATATTTTCATGCTTTTGCGCTTTGCCTTTCGGCATTTACGTTTTTATTATCTCTTTGTGCATACTCATGTTTATGCTTTCTGCTTTCTTTTTTCTTGTGGGCGTTTTGACGTTCTTATTTATGATAAGCTATAAATTAAGTTGACCTATTTTTAATTGCTTATTAGCTGCGGTTTTACGTAGATAGAAATCTGTGACATACAAAACTTACAATTACATTTTTAAGTATTATTATGAGCACCTATCAGATACTATAAGCTTACAATTGGTTTATGGACTACTCCTTGAATCCAATAAAAATAAAAAACATATTGGAAAAACAGTTGACTTCTTAGATCATTTTAGAAATAATGAATATAAATTCTATGACAAGTTTTATCATTTTGGCCGTTCTTTATTTAAAACATTTAATCCACAAAATTTATTTAAAACGTTTTGTTTTATGGGGAATAAATACTTAAAAGCACTCATTGCACTTTATTACATAGAACTAAAATGTTGTTTTAAGAACGCAACGTTTGCTTCTGACTGTGTTTTCAGCTAGCTTCAATTCGCTCACAGTCGTCAATATTTCGCTTTCCACTTCCAGGCAACCCACCTCTCACCCAGCAAACTCTTCCATCAATGCCCCAAATCACGTACACTCCTCGCTAGCACCATTTTGTCAACTTCTAATAAATTTGCAGCTGTGCGAGAAGGAAAATAAAATAAAAGATACACAACGCAACGACAGCGAATCGCACTCTGAACAGAATTGGAATACTATGAAAAGGTGAATGAGCGCCTAAGCATTGACAATGGCGACGATACCGTCATTTTGTAAATCAAACAAGTTTTAAGTGCACCGAGGCAACCAAAAGCCCGTGTAGGTGCCACCAACTGCCAGGAGGCAGCAGCACCGCACAAAATATTCATGAACACAACAGGCTCATAAATAAATTGCAGCCCAAACGAAATGGAATGGAACTGAGCGTTTGGTATTCGCTGATGCAGCTGCTCCGGTTGTGCCATCGAAATGGGCACAAAGTGGTTGCGAGTGGCGTGAATAACTTGAAAATATGCTAACATAATGCAACCGAACGATGGAGCGAAAGAAGAGTGAGACTGATGGTTCGCTGGAGATGGAGGTGCATGGAGATGGAGACCAAAATGCAGCATCAAGGTTTTATGTTGCTTCGATTTCGTGGAATTAGCAATGAGGAAACGTGGCAGCAATAGCTGAGAGCAGCTCAAATAAGCTCTTACTATCATCATGATACTGGCTCGTGTTGTGTAACATGTTACCATCTCTACTTCCAGTTCATCAGCTCTTCAGTTCGATATTTATTTTTCAGTCAGCAAGCGCTTTTTAATATCACCTAGAAAGATGCAGTGGAGGAGGCTGGAGATGAGTGAGATTACGGATTCGGTTTACGCTTTTAGAAATACATCATTCTGTCTGCAAAGTGCATTCGTGAATTATTTGTTTTTGACAGCCAGAATAATTGTGGCAGCTGTCAGAGCTTTAAATTGAGTCACATGGCAAATGGCAAAGTGTCTCTAATTAATTTAAGCCATTAAATTGAATGTCTTTGATATGAAATTCGCAAAACTTACACGTCCAGCCAGAATAAAGCCAGACTAAAGGACGGCGACAAAAAGCCATGAAATAAATTATTTCGAGAATCAATTACAACTAATAGCATAGACCACTCGAAAATCAATTCAATTCACATGAACATCAGCCTGACAGAAACAGAGTCTGGGCCTGTGACTGAGAACGGAGAACTGAGAGCAGGACACAGGCAAAGGCAGTCAGGATAACTTCAAGCCTGAATGCCTCGTTGTATGGCACAGATTGGTTCGAGTCAACCAGAGAAGCAACTCCGCACACGTACATATGTGACGATTTAAGCAAATGCATAATTGATCGTAATACCCCGGTAATCTGATTTCGGCTTACCAGGCTTCAACGGACCATCAATAGCTGGCAAATTAAACAGCTAAAGGTGAATGTAAGAAATTAACATATACACATATTCAAGATTGTTCAACGAATAACGATTGTTCAACATCGAAGAAGATTGCTCATTGATTTCTTTCTATCTTACTTTTTATATATTTGTTTTTGCATTAAGAAAACACATTTATTAATTCATCCAATAGTAAACAAATAAACAGTCTAATACAATATTTAAATATGAAATTCAATTTAATTCAGTAATACTACTATTTTTAGGCATAATAAAGGGTTGTAAATATATTTTTGCTCAACCCTTAGCTCAATTTCAAAGTTTTTTTATAAATTTTACAATCTTTTCATCAGTTTAATTGGACAACCAAAAACAAACACAAACAAAACAAAGTTCAATGTCAACTGCTTTCAATCTTGCTTTATAAAATGATTCTCATTATAAGCTGTCCCGACTGACTGTATGTATGTCTGTTATCTATCCTTCAGGCTCGTCTCTGGATTTTGGGCACTTTTATATTTATGAAATGCATAAACAACGACAACAATAACAATGACGAGTAGAATAACTAGGGAACAGTCCCCAGTATCCGTTTTACTAGTGACAAATGCGAACTTTTCATTTCCATGCCGCAACAGTCGTCGCTGAGTTATTTAAGCTAAACATGGATGGGCATCAGAGCCAGACAGACGGATAGACAGACGGTAGGACAAATGTCATGACAGACAAGTCCGGACTCTGGACAGGAAGACAGACAGCGACGCAGACAAAACTGTATTCTCTCTCTCCCTCCATCTCTATCTCTGTTTAGGTCTCTCATTTTTTAGTCTCGTTTTTGGTGAGCAAACAATAGACGAGGGCTGCAAGTTGCAGAGTGGGGAAGGGAGAAACAGGGATTGCACATCTGAGTGGCAGACAGTGTGCAAATGTCAACTCGTTGGAATTCAGACAAGTATATATAGTTTAGATATATATAGAAAAATGTCAAAAGTGGAAATGCACATGCCAAATGTCCTTGGCTATATCTATGACTCCTGCTCCAAATGCAACTGCAACTCTGGACAATTGGCAGCCTGTTGGGCCATTTAATTTGTTTATTAACTCGACGCGCTGTCAGTGCAATTAACGCCTAATGAGCTCAAGTCCAAGTCGCAAAAGTTTCTTCTGGTCATGCCATGGACTTTGGGCTATCATAATCTTCATCTTCATCATCAGTTTTATCATTATCTTGTTGTCATCATCATCACCAGCATGTGCCACAACGTGCAGTGAAACTTTCTGGACTAGAAGATGCTGATGTTGCAAAGAGAAACCACAACAACAATGTGGTAAGTGCTTTAGATGCAGCTGACGATAGCAAAGATTGTACAGATACCCGGAATAGATAGAACCGACAGATATAGAGGGAGCAAAGGCGAAAACAATATTCTACATAAGGGGTATATTGAAAATTGCATCAGGTATGTCTAAGACAAACTGTGATCAGAATGAAATATACATAAAGTAACGTATCTTACAAAGGATAATCCTACATTATTTTTCAATAGCATGAATCGACTAACAAGAGCTATTTTCAATGTATGTAATGGCCTAACCATATTTTCTCGATCAGATAAAAGCTCAACAGATATTAAAGAAACATTTAAAAAAAAAAAAATATATTTTAAAATTTTTTAAGTGCGTAAAGTCTATAATTTCTTTTATGGAAATGTTATTTTATTTTTCTTTTTCAAACTGTAGTAAACCTTTTATAAATAGAAGGACTTCTGAATACTTGTCTAACTCGACTGGTGATTTTGCAACACTTTGTTGATTCAATACAAATACTTATAAACCAACCATCGTACAAATCTTTTAAAAAAAAAAAATCAAGTTTAAATTATTAATTTGAGGTATTTTTACTCTTTGCGTAGCATGTTTATTTCACCACCATTTGGGTGACGGAAATGCAAAAGCATAACTTGTGTCAGTAGGAGAGACAAGTATGGTAGCACCATCCACTGCCCCACATCTCGACAATGTCTAGATGCAGAGTCCCAACTCTGTCCCTGACCAAGCCCAGCTACCAACCGCAAAATATGCACAACGCAGCGCAGCTTCTTGGTTTAGTTTACTGCAAGTCGTCCTTTACCCAACTTAATGTGTTTTCGACGCCAGCTGCGAAATTAGAAATTAGTATTCATGCCCACAGTGTCATTTCCGCGAATGCGCGAGCAGTTCGCTAAACTTTTTCGAACAAGCCTTTGTGTGTTCACCACTGAGAAGAGATTGATATGCGTGCTACAAGAAACTGTATGTGGCTGATTATGAAGTGCTTCACAGTCAACAGTCTATCTCTTTCTCTCACTCTTCGTTCGCTCTCTTGCTCACCCCCTAGTTTTTTATGAGTGCTAGTGTGCGGTTGTATGCGACACACAAGTTTAAAATTGTCAGAGTTCAAGTTGCAAGTGCTTAGACTGTGTTATGGTGCAACTTTTTCATATAAATTCTTAATTATGACATTATTTTGCATATTTTAAGCTTGTTTCAGAAGTCGCGGGTGTGTTCTGAAAAACAATTTCATCTAAAATTTTTTTTTTTATTTATTAAGATTTGTATAAAAAGAATTCTGGATAATAAGTTTTAATATTGATTTATATATTATAAACTTCCCAAATTCCTTATTTAATTAAATTGTTAACTTTTTTACAAATAAAAACAATAGGGAAACTATGAATTTGCAATTATTATAGCAAAACATTTTTGTCATATAATAAAGCGTAACAGAACTCAGGATGAAATCATTGCCAGAGTATTTGAAATCCATGCAACACTTACTTGTGTGTCATTGACTCTGGCGGCGCTTAAAGGCAAAAATCTATAGTTTAATTTAAGGCGCAAAACAATTGCAACTGAGTCTATTCCAATGCCAACAACGCAGTCGCATTCGCAGTCGCAGTCGATGTCACTGACGCCACAACAAATTGCACTTACGACAAATTTTTGCACCGAGTGTCAACCAAACAGAAATAAGCCTCAAATTGTGCCCAAGCTCAGAGCTCGGAGCAGGACGAGGGAAGACAGACAGGGCCGTAGGACGACAGGATAGGAGCAGGCAGTTGGAATATTTTGTACTTTATGCCAGCAAATTCCGTTGGCCAAGTGCCAAGCTTTACGCCGATGCAGCCGCACAGCATCGGCAATGAAGCATCAGCCGCCGTTCTGTTCCTGCTCACGTTGTACACATTGGATGGAAGTAAATGCCGCTGCAGGAGGAGATTATGGGGGAGAAAGTTATGTGGGCGTAGACCACACCCGGGGGCCAGTAGGTTGCATGTTGAATTTAGGCTCAACGGGCAACGAGTTCAACTACTTCTCCTACTATTCCATGATCCCGGGTCTGGCTCCAGATCCTTGTCGAGTCCGGGGCCTGTATCTTGTCTAAGCGACCGGGCATTAATACAAATGCAAATATGCCGTACAGAAAAACATCAGTAGGCGATCGTCTCTGCTTTCTTTTCTGGCTTTAGATATTGTTTGTTGTTCGTGCCCAGTTGTGTAGGCGTGGCAGCCAAAATATTTTTGTAACTCAACGCCCCTTAAACGCCCTGGCAAAGAGAAAGGCGAGTAGTTCATGTGTCGTTTACAGGAGCCCAACGAATCAAACAATACAAACAAAGGGTAAAAATAAAATTCACGTTGCACTGAAAAATTTTCAATTAACAGCTCCACGGGAGAAAATCTTAATTCGATTTTCTTATTGAACTTTATTTTCGTTTACAGACTCATGAAACTCATGCGGCAAATTAAAAAAAGGAAATGAATAATTAAGCATAAAAGTGATGCGCTCAAAGGAAAGATATTCATTTGTGTTTCTATTTGTTTTATTTTCATGTCAGTGAAGTTCACTTTGCTATGCAACTTGTGTTCAAATATGAATGTCTTTTTTCCATTGGGTCAGGGCTGTAAGCCTCGAAAACGTAGTGGAAAAATACTTTTATTACATTTATTTAATTTAAAATATAAATTATTAAATAAAAGTTATATGCTGAAATGAAAACTCTTATTTTTCGATCTAAATAAAAAAATTATAATATAACAATTCAATTTAAATTTTAATTAAATATTATCATTTAATTCTTATTTTCAATTTTTATTTTAGCAATTGTAAATAAAAGTTATTTTTCAATTTATATTATAAAAATTGGAAATAAAAATTATTTTCAAATTTTTATTATAAAAGTTGGAAAAAATAATTATTTTTCAATTTTTATTAAAAAAGTAGAAAAATAAAAATTGACTGTAAATGTTTTTTGAATTTGAAGGCGTATTTCCAACATTGACATGTATATACAAAGTCACAGCCAAGGAGAGTCGGAACGACGCTACCCTCCCACTCCTCACCACCCCCTTGTGAACGAAATACACCTTCCGGTTCAAAAGACATTTGCATTCAATTTTTATTTTTCAACTTTTATAAAAAAATTGAAGAATAATTCTTATTTTAAATTTTTATAATAACAATTGAAAAATTGAAAAAAACTTTTATTTTTAATTTTTTTCTAATAATTTAAAAACAACTTTTATTCTATAATTTTTAAATAAAAATTGAAAATAAGAGTTTATCTAGCTCCTCATAACTCTTATTTGCGATCACTGCATTTAACCGAACATTGAATTTGGCTCCAAAATCATCTGTTGAACTAAAGTGCAAACCACTAAATGAACCGAATAGCTTGTTTGTAATGATCTTATTAATATGACATCTGATGATATTGGAGTAATAATAATATATGAACAAAAACATCAGTCAAATAGATAAATAATTTCTACAAGAATATTGAAATCAAAATCATTATTTTTTGACCTGAACTTTGACTCAAAAAAAATATTTCCCTAAACTATAATAAATGTTAACAGGTTATGTACATTAATATACCCAGGCAATAAATAATAATGCGACTTTGATAAGCTTTTAAAAATTCTTCCTGCACTTTACCACTTTCTCCAATACTCAACGCAATTCACAAAATGACTTGTAACACGTAGCTGAGAGTGTATGTCCTGCAACATGTTTGTGACGGGCTTCCTTGTATGTATGCCAGACATATTTGCATGGCGGCTTAGACTTAAGAGTCGAGCCAAAGTTTTGACCTTGAAAGCCACACACACATATAAAGGGTCAGATTTGTCGAGTGAAAGAGATACACATATAGTCGAATCTGGCTATCATTGTGTGTGATGCTCTCTTTTGGTATAGGCAATTAGTTTGTATATACATAGTAGCTTCAACTTTTTGACTGAAGCTGCCCCCAAACACAAAAACACACATCGAGGGAGCACAAGAGGAAAAGTAAACAATACTCGAAATTTGAAATTGAAAATGTTTGCACAGTTCCAGGAGCCCGAATCACAGAACCACCGTAAACTAAGCAACCACGCCAGGCATGACGCACACACATACACCAACACACACCCAGCAACTCTCTACTTCCCCTTTTGATGTTCTCCCACTTGGAAAGCCGAGGGCGTTGCCGCTATGTTTAACTAAAGTTTCGTGCACTTGTGCAAATAGGAAAAGGATTTGAACGTCGTCGCCGTGAGCTTCTCCTTGGTTGTGGTCCGTGCAGAAGCGGATTACAATCATAAGCAAAAATTAATGAATTATTTACCAGCAGCTTAGTTAAGCGCAAATGTCCCTCCCCTTCGCCCATCTAACCCGCAATGGCACAAAGGTGCGACCCCATCACACCCACAGCTTCTCGACAATGTCAAAAGTTGTGCTTAAGTTAAATGCCTAGGCTCTTTTCCCCCTCAGAGACAGGGGACAGACCTTCAGCTGCTACCTGGTTATTAATTAGCCCAAGGCATTTGTCAATATTATCTGCAACTTCCGTAAAAGTATAACAAATTTTCAAAATATTCTGGCGTAAATTTAGTCGCTGAATATGTTTTCCTTTTTAACATGCTATGTATTTTGATTTATATATGCAAAATGAGAGAACAACTTGAAACAAGTCAAGCTGTCAGATAAAAAGATTTGATTGCATCCACTGTAGATACTTACAGCAAAATAGTAAGTGTGTATATATTTTTATGTTTATTTTTTTTTTTTGATTCTGATTAATAAAATATAGTAATTCTTATGAATATATATAAATTAGTAAATCTTGCAGACGGCACATGGAAAAGTTGTCTTACCTCTCTCATAATAGAGTTCAGATTTCAAGGCATGGGGTTAGTCTCGCAGATCCTTAGTTGAATGCGTTTGCCCTCTTTCTAATATGATTAAGCGATTAATTGTATCTTTAAGATTCTTCCCAAAATTGGCGCATATTAAAAAAAATAACTTATCTGTCAGTATTTATAGTTTTCTAGAAAGAGAGTCGTTTCACGTATCATCAAATCGAGTCTAAGAAAGACCAAAAACTGACAGATACATAAGTTATTTTCCTGTAAGATATTTTGTTATTTGCTTTCTAAAAATAAATTAAAATATTTAAAATGTTGAGCCAATATTTCATACCTGTTAAATTTCGATTAGAATTACTAAGCAATTAGATTATTTTTAGAAACAATCGTATTAACTATATAATTCACTGTTGAAAAATTTGTGTTTATTTAATGATTACGATTACAAAAAATCAGAAATAATCTAAAATTATTACAATTGTTCAAAAATAATCAGAAAAAATTCAAAAATAATCCGAATACTCAAAAAGATTTTCTTGATTATTTTTTTTTTTCAGATTAATTTTGAATAGTAGTAATTCTAGATTATTTTTGATTTTTTGTAATCGTAATCATAAAATAATTGGGCAAACTCGAAAAATATCGTAATTTAATCATTAGTTCGACTTTAAAGCAAACATATTCTAATTACTAATGATTATGATTACTAACCATTATTTAACAGGTATGCTATCATAACTATAAGCTTAATTCAATTATGAGAGCGGTAGTGGGAGAGAGCTTTGTCAAACGGGATTAGATACCACAACAGTTGAAAAAAAATGTTTACATAATTTTACATTTAAGATATTTAAAATATATTTAAAATAAAAAAAAATAAAAATAGAAGTAAGTTTTAGTTAACTTGAGGTCAAGTAATGTCTATAAGACACCAACAAACAACAACACACAAACACTTGCCAAAAATGCAAGGAGCATGGCTCGGTATACAGCTGTTTCAAGAGATGCCAATCTCTATCATCAGTACCGTTTGCTGACTTGACCAGCGATCTCAGCCTAATGTCACTTTTGAGAAACCAAAACCAGTTGTGAATTTTTAGGTCTCAAAAGTGAAAAAATAGCTGTGAAGCTGATCTAGCCCTTTGTGTGTTGTTGTTGCCGTCGTTATTGTGCAAATGCCATCGGCATTTTTATTGCAATAACAATTTTGGTTTTTTCTTTTCTGTTTATGTCAGTAACAAGAGAGTGTTGCCACTATTTCAGAATTTTACCGGCGTGTAGTCCGTTTATGTTTAAAAATGTTTGTTTTTGTGACCTTTCTATATTGTAAAAGTAAGAAACGTCAAGTAATGTCTATAAGACACCAACAAACAACAACACACAAAACACTTGCCAAAAATGCAAGGAGCATGGCTCGGTATACAGCTGTTTCAAGAGATGCCAATCTTATCATCAGTACCGTTTGCTGACTTGACCAGCGATCTCAGCCTAATGTCACTTTTGAGAAACCAAAACCAGTTGTGAATTTTTAGGTCTCAAAAGTGAAAAAATAGCTGTGAAGCTGATCTAGCCCTTTGTGTGTTGTTGTTGCCGTCGTTATTGTGCAAATGCCATCGGCATTTTTATTGCAATAACAATTTTGGTTTTTTCTTTTCTGTTTATGTCAGTAACAAGAGAGTGTTGCCACTATTTCAGAATTTTACCGGCGTGTAGTCCGTTTATGTTTAAAAATGTTTGTTTTTGTGACCTTTCTATATTGTAGAAGTAAGTTTTAGTTAACTTGAGGTCAAGTAATGTCTATAAGACACCAACAAACAACAACACACAAAACACTTGCCAAAAATGCAAGGAGCATGGCTCGGTATACAGCTGTTTCAAGAGATGCCAATCTCTATCATCAGTACCGTTTGCTGACTTGACCAGCGATCTCAGCCTAATGTCACTTTTGAGAAACCAAAACCAGTTGTGAATTTTTGAAAATGCTAGCGGTCACTAGCCCTTTGTGTGTTGTTGTTGCCGTCGTTATTGTGCAAATGCCATCGGCATTTTTATTGCAATAACAATTTTGGTTTTTTCTTTTCTGTTTATGTCAGTAACAAGAGAGTGTTGCCACTATTTCAGAATTTTACCGGCGTGTAGTCCGTTTATGTTTAAAAATGTTTGTTTTTGTGACCTTTCTATATTGTAAATATTTCTATCGGTAAAATTCTGAAATATTGGCAACACTCTCTTGTTACTGACATAAACAGAAAAGAAAAAACCAAAATTGTTATTGCAATAAAAATGCCGATGGCATTTGCACAATAACGATGGCAACAACAACACACAAAGGGCTAGATCAGCTTCACAGCTATTTTTTCACTTTTGAGACCTAAAAATTTACAACTGGTTTTGGTTTCTCAAAAGTGACATAAGGCTGAGATCGCTGGTCAAGTCAGCAAACGGTACTGATGATAGTTGATCTTGAAACAGCTGTATACCTTGCATTTTTGGCAAGTGTTTTGTGTGTTGTTGGTGTCTTATAGACATTACTTGACCTCAAGTTAACTAAAACTTACTTCTACAATATAGAAAGGTCACAAAAACAAACATTTTTAAAAATAAAAATATATATAAAATTTAATTTTTCAAAATATGTTTTTTTTTTTAATGTTGTAATAACCGATTTTTAGCGTTTGACCTTTATCTTACGACCATCCGGATGACACGCCTACTTTTATTTGTTGTCTAAATTTGTTTTTAAATGTCAAGAATATATATTTCAAATTTTAGGCCGATATATCTGTTCGTTAAAGTTACAGACTTTTGCCTCTAATTTTCTTAAAAAGCCATGTCATGGCTTCCTCGGCTAATTTCAGCGAATTAAAAAAAATTGATTGGTTAATTAAAAAACAAAAATATTTATAAAATATGTTGCAAAAAGATGAATCAGAATAAGGCTCAACATTATTGGAAAATGTGTTATTTTTTTTGTAATGTCTAAATACCTCAAAATACCTTAAAATACCTTATCTGAAATCATCATGCTTCTCAGCGGAGGCTAGGAATTGATTTTAGACATATAGTTTCTTCGTGAAAATATCTTAGAATTCATCGTAGATACGATTCTAGTGGACGATTTTTGGAAAAAAAATTGACCCGCCCTAATATACATATTTTAATCCTAATGTTTAATTTTAAATTAAGTTATGTCGGCTGCTTATAGCCTGACAATAAAAAAATAAATAAATAAATAAACTTTTAAAGTAAGTTTCATTTTTGGGAGACAAAAACAATGCTTAAAAAATTTCCGTAATTTTTTATGACTATTTAAATAATATTTAAATGTTAAATAAAGTCTTGGAAATCTAATATTTTTTATAATATTTAATAATTTATAATTTACGCTTTTTAAAGCTATTTTCTTGCTCGCCTTTGCGTCTGTCTCAATAGGATTTGCCAAATTCATTGCATTATTGAAAATCGATTTGTTCAATTGCTTTGTGTGCAGGTATTAATCATTCGAAATGTCTGGAATCATGTGGCAATTAAATGCCAAATAATTTAAAAAAGTAGACAACTTACAGCAGACTAGGAAACGTCTATTGAGAATACTTCCAAAATGAGAGAGAAAGAGAGAGAGTAGGATGCGTATAAAGTTTGTGGCAAGTTGCAATACCCACAGATCAGGCCGAAAGGAAAGGCAGCCGCCAGAAAAGTTTATTCTTTAGTATGCAAAGCACGATGGTCTATGAAGTAACAGTCCTGGCTGGTCTCAGCAGCCCGCTGAATATTCCTCTTAAGAGTGCAAGCAAAGGCAAACACAGATAAATCCATTATAAACGCACGTTTGCACTCACAAAAGCAGCTGAGAAGAAGAGCTGTAAAAGGAATAAAGAGCGAAATATTGAGCAACATTGCAGGCTCTTAAATCGGTTTTGCCTTTGCATCTCATGTTCTTTATGGCACACCTCACACTCTCGGGGTAGATTACAGCTCATTAAATGATAAAGAAACGTAGCACACGCATTATAAGCACGGGAATGTGAGAACTGCGAGGCGGCTGCTTCATTGAAATGATAAACACGCACGCGATGCCAATGTCCTGGCCGCATGTCCTTGCCGCAAGCGGCTTGCAATTGCGGCCAATCCAACAATAGCAACAACAACAACTTTCATCAACAACAAAGCGGAGCAACAGCAATAACAGCAGTTACAACAAGAGCAAGAAAAGCTCCTGGCGCAACAATAAGCAACAATTTTAGCAGCCGCCAAAGCTATTATCCTGCGCCAGGACATCGCTGCCGCTTTTGCTATGCCCCGCAGGCAGGAAGACACTCAGGCAACCGGCCAAACAACCAAACCATCCGATCAAGCCAAGGAGGCAGTCAGGCAGGCACAAATTGTTTTTTACACATGTGCGCGCAACATATTAAATTGTAAACATGCATAAATGTTGTTTATTGGGCAGCTTCGAAACCAAACAAGACAAAACAAAACTAGAAAGAATGAAGCAGAAGTGATTGTCTAAAAAATACCATACAATATATTAATATCAATACATACTTAAAAGACAAGAGTATAAAAAAGGGATATAGATAATAATATGTTTTTAAATCTACCACACACTTATAATACCCTTTTTGTCCTTCGAGAATATAGCATACAAATGTGCAAACAATTTTTGGAAGTAAAGCTCCACTCCAGTCGACTTCGACTGCTTGGCAGGCAGCAAGAAACGACTATGGAGCGTGTGCCAAATGTTGTTTGATGACGTTCCGAGCATGCTGTGTGCTCCTTGAGGCTTAGCGAAAGTGTATCCTGTCAAAGGACATTATGCAACCAAATTATTGTAGTTGGCACCAAACAAAAAAAACTGCTGCAAATAAACAGAGGCTCTTCTCCAAATGCTGCCAGTAAGCTGCCAAAAGTCCTGCTGAGCCCAGCCCCAAGTGGCATGTGTGAAACGGCGCTGTGAATGCCATGAGGGGAATGGGGGGCAGAGTCATAGAGGCGACAAATGAGCGCCGCATTAGCGTCACCAAAAGAGCGGCTGCCATTTAAATGCCCAACAGCACCAACAAGAAAACCGTTGTAATTATTTTGTGCACATTTTGTCAAGGATTAGCCCCAATGGCGGTCAGGACAAATGCATGCCTAAGATAAGAGGCAACTGAAGGCTCAGCATGCAATTTAAAGGCTTTAGAACGCAAGCCAAAGAAAGAAAAAAAAAACAACAAGAACAAAAGCAATTTATGCGCAGCTCAAGAATAAAAATATAAAAATTATGAGCAAGCTACTTAAAATTTGTCAAGCCTGAATGATTTCCTTTCAAAAGAAAATCTGATAGAAAAAAGAGAACAACTTACTTGATATAAAATGTAATAATAAGGAATTAAATCTTAAGTTCTGATTATGTTAAAGAATGTATACCGACTATAGCTGCATGTTCTGAACTTATATATACTCGTAAATATTAAAAAAAGGATTCATAATATTTAATATGAAACAGCTTTGATAAATGAGAAATAGTTAGTTTTACTTCAAATTGAACAGCAATAAATATGAATGGATTTTAAAATGTATTTTGAAAAAAGTTGCTCTTAAGTTTATTGATATGCATGATACAAACTTATCGTTATCATATTTATTTGTTAGTAATTTAACAAAATTATGCTTTATTACATTAAAATACTTGAAATGTTAAATTAAATAACTGCGTTAAGCAAATTGCCAGGCAAAGTTTTGGGTTATTTTCCATTTACAGCTACAAAACTAACAACCTACAAAACAGCAACAATGACAACAACAAGCGAATCAGCCTGAAATGGCAACAACTACAATAATAACAACAACAACAGCAATAACAGCAACCGATATAATAATTCTCGGAGCGACAGCAACAACAGAAAAAGCAGCCTGTTAAACGTGCAAGTGCGTCATAAGTTGGGAGTGTGTGTGTGTGAGTATTACAAAAGCCGCATGCTAGCAGGCAAGTATGTATGTGAATATGTGTATGCGTGTGTGATAATGCAATTGTAATTGTGGTTGTAAATGTGCATTTGCATTTGTTACAAACACTTCTCATATTGTTGTTGTTGCGGCAAATTTAAACAATTTGCACATTGTTAACATTTATTTATCACTGTCGTAACAATTTGTCGCCACTTTGTGTGTGTATGTGTGTGTGTGCGTAAGAGTTTGTTAGTTAAATTATCTTTCGCAGACAGTTGCCATAAATCTTGCATCCTTTTCTCTCTAATCAGTCGCATCGTCGCACCCCCAACTTAAATGATAAAGTGCATTTGCATCAAAACAAAAACGGCACTCAACTCTCTCTCTTTCTCTCTCCCTCTTTTTCTCTCTCTGGCACGCATACATCGCATATATCAATGACAACAGATTGTGCCGAGAAATCATTGCGTTGGGAATAGCGTACTATATGAATGTTTATCTGTTTGTGGGTGTGTGTGCGAGTCACTCTACATACAAATACACATACATACGTACATTTGTATTTTCCTATTTATTTATCAAACAATGTGCAGCTGTTGCATTTCCCATACGCATTTTCCACGTATTTTGAACTTAATGCCAAACTTAGTGTTCCTCCTAACTCCACCACGACACTCCTATGTGTGTGTGTCTAGGTGTGAGTGTGCATGAGTAAGTTTCTGGAGTTCAAAATCCCATAAAAAAAACCTCTTTACGAGGTAAAAGTCTAGTGACGAAAACATTTTTATGCCCCAAAATTTCTGATATCCAATTTTGTGACGAATAATATTAAGTTTTACATATAAATTATTTTAAACAAAATGTTGGCACTCGGCACATTGCGCTAAAATGTCTCAATTCTTCATACCAAATAAAACTCACTGTTTTGCGCAGTGCCGATTGCAAAAATTTTGTTTAAAATAATTTATATGTAAAACTTAATATTATTCGTCACAAAATTGGATATCAGAAATTTTGGGGCATGAAAATGTTTTCGTCACTAGACTTTTACCTCGTAAAGATGTTTTTTTTATGGGATATCAGAAATTTTTGAATTATACATCAGATATTTTAAAATTGCAATATTTTTTGACAGTATAGCTTTGTCAATTTTGTTTATTGTTTGAACAGCTAAAACAAACTGTCTGGCAACACTGGTCCCCTTTACAAACACACATGCCCAGCGAAAAAGCTATCAGCATTCTTCAACTCTGGCTGCTATGACACTTTGCAGCTGCTGTCCTATTCCCATTCTACCTTTTTAAATAAAAAATAAACGTTGAAGGTACGCCTAAGAGCCCTTCGAAACACCTTTTTAACGATATATAGATCACATCTGTAGCTTCTATCGTTTGGATGCTACGGGGGTTTCAATTTTAGCGGCTTTTAGCGATTTACCGCTAATCTAGCGATTTTTCGAAAAAGTCGTAGAACAAACGATTCTATATTTTTGATTATAAAATTATTTATCTGCCGCAAAAAGGAATTCACCACTTGCAAGCAGTTTATTTCCGCATTACGCTGCAAGCAGTGTACATACTGCATATGTACATGCAGTAGTGTAAAGGTAAAAGGTATATTCAGTTAATAGGTAATATCTTGTCCAAACGAATTTTGACAGATATGTGTTATACGTCAAAAAACGCGGAATCAAATTGCCTATAACATAAAACATATTTAAAAGTGATTGCATGTGTAGATTTTTCTTAAATCGCCAAAATGTGGAAAAAAATACCTTATTTCACCTGTAGCCGTTTACCTTTTTACTTAAAGAAAAAACTGTGAGGGTATGCCTAAAAGCCCTTCAAATACCTTTTCAACGGTATATAGATCGCATCTGTAGCTTCTATTGTTTGGATGCTATGGGGGTTTCAATTTAAGCGGTTTTTAGCGATTTCCCGCTAAACTAGCGATTTTTCGAAAAAATCGTTGAACAAACGTTTCTAGATTTTTAATTGGGAACAAGTCCTCATTCAAACATTTTAGCTAAATCAACGATTTGATCCAAACAAACAAACAGACATACTGACTTTTCATCTCATTTTCGGAAGGCGACTAAAAATTTCAAAATTAAGTATTTTTTGAACCAGTAATCGGATTTTGATGATCGAGGTGTCATTCGACGCGTATTTTTAATTAGAATAGTGAAAAACTAAAAAAAAATTCAAAAAGGCTCCAACGGCCCCATTTGCTCCAATCATTTAAATCACACTAACACCTGTTTATTTCACGAACCAGGTAAGTTTTCAAAAGTCTTAGTATGCACATTTGTAAGTTAAATTGATACCTTTCGATCGGTATATGACTCGACCTGATCGGACAGACATAGCAAATTTTCCATTCTTCCTGTGTATATATGCTAGTCGCCTTCGCACCCTTCGTGCTGCTTTCGTCACTAGCGCGGACTGCCGTCCGCAGTGATAGCAGCCAGAAGAAGTTGGAATTCAGCATTTCATTTCACATTGTTCAGATGGCTGCAATTTTCCTTTGCTTATAGCATAAGGTGAGCTTAAAGTATGCAGTGAGTTTTTGGTTATAAACTGAACTGTAACCATGTAAAGGTTGGCAATGGAATGTAGCTTCAAAATGTATAGACTAGCCACAAAAGTCCCAGCAGGCAAAAGATAAAAATCATTGCTTGCGACCCTCGAAAGTATGCAAATGTTTTTGTGTAAAACAAATCAATTGAATTTTCTTTAAATTGTCTATCACTAAGATCAGGTCAGGTCAAGCCAAAAGCTTACAGTCTATAATTATATAGTAAGTTTATAGAAATTTGTAAAATTCAAACGAACAAATCAAATTTTCTGTGGATATGGAAATGTATTACTAAGCCAAATATGAACAAAACCAGAAAATAAGTTACAGGCTTAGTAAAATAATTTGGTTACTTAAATTAAATATTTAGGAATCGCGGATGTCTCAATGAAAATGTAAATTATGTTCAATTCAATCTTTAAATCGAAAGATGCCTTTTTGTTCTTTTAGAGAGCTTTCCCAAAACGTAGTGCCACGCTGCTTCTTTCCACAGCTAATATGTAAATTAATAACTCTTTAAATTATTTGAGCAAAAATAAAATATAATTTCACATCAGTCTGCAAGCTTGGAGATGATTTGGGTATAAAAGAAAAAATTAAATGAAAAGATTATTTTTTTTAACATGCTAAATTAGATAACCAGCTAAGGGGAAAATACGAAAATTTTTACAAATTGCTAACCAGGCAAATGCAATGACTTCATTCGTTGGCACAGCTGTGGCAGATGCATCAGTGGAAGCATCAGCAGCTGTTGCTGCTGTTGCACGAAGACTTAAATTGTAGCTTGGCATAAATCCCACCCAGCAGTTTCTTCCCATGGCTCTGGCCCACACCTAAGCGCATTTGTATTAAATCGAACATGTTCCCTTCGTATAGCTTGAGCCAAGACTTGTTTGTTGCTTGCATGGACCACACAGAACTCTTTTATTTATTGACTGCACGTAGCGTATATTCTTATAATTTTTGTATGTCTTGCTCGATGTGTGTGTGTTTAAGTGTATGTGTGAATTCTACATATGTCTCAGAGCAGAGGCCACACAGTCGTTGGGTCTGTCGGCTCTGTCTGTGTTCCCTTTTGCGCTCGACTGCACGTCCAAATATCTACAACAATTTCTTCGTCAATGGCATTGAAGGTAGCAAGCTGGTTGCTCCTCTCTATGCAATGCAATCAACTGAAATTGAAACCTGCAACAAATGGCCATGTTTGACTCTTTGCAGCGGCCGAACGAATCGCCCCGTTCCCAAAGCCAAAGTCTTGTTCCACCAATGCCCTTCAGGTTGTATATTTTAACGGCTGTTGAGCAAATAAACGATTTTTGCATTTTAGATTTTTAAGCGGCCGTAAACCTATGTATCAGTACGTCTGCTGCCAATAAGCACAAAATTCAGGAAAATTGCATATCGATTGAGCAGATCCTTGGCAAAAATAAATGTGGGGAGGTTGTCGATGTGTAAAAGTATGCCTGAGTGCCTTGTATCTGAGTGCATACTATATTATATTTCAATATTTTCCTTCATTTTTTGTAGCACATGTATGTATGTGTGCACATATATTTTTGGAACCGTTACCAATTTAAATACTAATTTCCTGCTCGAGATTACTTTTGCATACGTATGTACCCTAAGTGCTCTTCTAAAAATTCAGCAATTCTGATTTTCCAGCTCAAGTTGTGACACCACTGCCACTACTTTCTATGTTTATCATTATTATTATTTTTATTAAGGCATTTCTATAGTTTTCAAGATATCGCCCAAAAAAAATGTTTGCGATATACTTTATGGCAATAAGTAGAATAGAATAAAATAACAATATTTTATTTAATATTTCGTTTTTAAATTCGAACCTAAATTTATCTTTAGTTTTAGATTTTTGTGATCGACACCAAGGCTTATCAATTTGAAAATTCTATCACACATCGTTCCGCAATATAAATAACACAATTTCATGGATATTCTGTCAGGCCTGTTCCGGTTTTCACTTGTTCTTTGCGAATTTCAATCCGCAAGATTTGACCGCATTTCCCTTAAAATTCCTTTACATTTCTTGCGAATTACCCTCCGAACTTCCCTCCCACATTGTGCTGAGTAATTTTTAGCAGAACAGTGCTGGAAAATGTTCTGAGTGAATCGGACATATGCGTCAAAAGAATTATCGCCTGTCAAAATGTGTAATCAATTCATCATCTATTTATTTAATCATACGTGGAAACATTTCTCAAAAATAAAACCTACTTTCTTTATAACTTTTGTATTTTTAAAAGTGCGGTCTGATTTCAGTGTTGAGAAATGTATTTTTGCAGAGTTGTCAATTGTTGCACAGTGTTTGCTTACAAAAAAAAACCTGGTTTTTTTGCATTAAGCGTAGTACGCTCTAGCTGAAAACATTTTGGACGCTCGAAATGTTCAATGTTTCGAGGTCGGGCCTTACAGAATTCAGTGTGACAGTATAATACCAAAAATCACTAAAAAGTTGAGAGATTGTTGTTCCTTTGCTGCTGTGGTCACACTGTTGCGTCAGCTGTTCACAACAAACAAGTAAATACAATTTCAAATAATCAAAGTGACAAAATGGACCAAATGGACTGGATCAGTGAAGTAGCAGCGACCAATACCATAATTTTCGGATTAACGGCCTCTGCAATACTTTCCCATGCACTTTTGATAAAAGTCGTATCAAAATGCTTTTTATCGGTTAAATCCCATATGATTGGCCTCTCTCTCACCTCTTCAATTAGCCTTATTCGTTCTTCATTTCGAAGACATCAATTCGGCTCTTATTTTGCTGCTTATTTTTTCCCGCCATTGTTGTTCATATATTTCGACTAGTCAAAACAACGATTCAATCGATGTTTTGAAAGGTCAAAATAAAGCTGCCATCTGTGGACCAAACAGTGTTGTAAAACGCCAGAAAATATTCTGAGCTGCCCATATTTAGGTACAGCGTACATACGTTTAGAAATGGCCTTACAAAATAATTTCGAGCATGTTTGCAACCCTTTTTTTTATCTGAAGTTTTGGCCTTGCAAAAATATTTTCGGCTAGAGCGTACTATGCTTTATATAACAAACAGTTTTGTCAAAACTTGCATTTAAAAAACAGAAATTTAATTCATTTTTTTACGCAATGCTTAAAAGCACTTAAATTGTGGCTTAAAATTTGTACCAAAATATTGACAACTTTCCTCACATACAAGGACAGCCCTAATAAACTTCCCATTCATTTTCACAAATTCTTGCGGAAATTAGAACAATTCGAGCAAATCCAACAAAAATGTTAGGTTAGAGACTTATCGATTTCGAGGTATGATGAAATAAAACTTATTGAAAAATCAAATGAATTACTGTTTGTTTATCTGATGATGTTACATTATTCCTAAAACATTGGATTATTTTATAAATATTTTGTTTTTACTTTAATTTTATGCTAAGCATGCAAAAATCATCGATTTATGCCTTCCGAATTCAAACTCACTAGCTCAATGTCACGTGAATTCAATCCGCAAAATCTTGTCGAAAGTGAAAACCGGAACAAGCGAGGGAAATTCATTTTCGCAAAATCTTGCCGAAAGTGAAAACCGGAACAGGCCTGTATATGTTCTGCAGAGTATATTATTTGCGACTTATAAAAATTTCCACGTTTGTTTTGGCTGCACATTTAGCCTGAAAGTGATTTGGCAGTATGTGCAATGTACATGCAGACAATTTTGAAGCAAATTGCTCCATTACGTTTTTAATATGCACTCAAGCTGTACGAGCATGTGTGAGTATAAATGCTACCATGCTAAAAAGACAGCATTCTAATTGCTCGCTTCCTCAATATCTGCCCCATAACGCCTATATACTCAGTTTTACAATTAGAGGTTTAAAAATACATGGACAAAGAGACAACTCGAATTTCGCAATTTTCGAGTAACTTAACTTTATAATTTTTTGACTTTCAATGGAGTTAGTTAAAAAGGTTTTCTTGGAAAATCTAAAGCTCGCTGAAGTTAGTTAGTTCAAGTCCTTTAACTTAATAGTTTTTTGACTATCAATGGAGTTGAATTAACTTGCTGAAGCTAATTAGTTCACCGTATTTTATTTGAAAAGTTTAGAGACATGGAGATTTGACAAAATGTTTAAAGCTTTAGATTTGAAACTTTCGGAAAAGTTAAGGATACACAAATAACTTAAACGAAATAAATTTAATTTGAATACAGAATGAATTGCTTAAAGTAATGAATGATTAAAGAATAAAATAACTAGTTAACTAGTTGATTGCAAGTTAAATTTTGAGATTTAAATTTAAATTTTTAAAAAACACAACTAGGGACCCTTTTGAGTTAAAGTCGCATTCTGCACAACAAATTTATAAAAGATGATCAAACCGAAAATCCGCATGGATATCAGATCAGTTTGGGCAAAATTATAAAAATTCGATTTTGATGACATTTGATCTATTTAAAATTATTAAGTTTCTTTTAATTTTTTTATGAAAACTCAATATATGTCTACTACATAGAAATTAATTGGAGATACATCGACAACTCGATTCGATTTTTCTTGTCGATTTTTAAATATTGATCATACCTGTTTAATTTCAATTAGAATTTCTAATCAATTAGATTATTTTTGGATATAATCGTAGTGACTATATAATTGACTGTTAAAAATGTTGTGGTTTTGTAATGAATTCAATTCTAAGAGTGACTGCAAAAAAAAATTTTCAAAAATATTTTTTCTAGTATTTTTTATAATTTTTTAAAAATCCTAAAAATGACGATTTTAACCCCTTTTTAATACTTTTCACACAAAAAGTGGCTTTTTTGCAGTTTTCAAAAAATTATAAAAAATACTAGAAAAAATATTTTTAAAAATTTTTTTTTGCAGTCACTCTTAGAATTGTTTGAAGAATTTTTCTGCATCAAAAATTTTTTTGGAAAAAATCGAGGAAAAATTTTGAAAAATTGACTTTTTTTCAAATTCAAAATTTTCGATGGGTACTTAATGGGTTAAAGAAATTTTGGTATCATTAGAACGCGATTTAAGTGAATAAAAGATTTATATAAGAAAACCGCATCAAAACATCTTTATTATACGCAAATTTTACAAGTTTATGCTGTATGAAGACATTTGTGGTTCACTGTATACAATTTTGCGTCCAATTTTGCACATTTCACATTTTCACAGGGCTTTGAAAGGACTCCCACTCGGTAAGGTCTTATTGCGTGCCATGTACAAATATTGGCGCTACTGCAGGCGCTGCTATAAATTGACTTAAAATTAAGTTAAACTTTTTGAACATGGCATGAAAGTTGCCAATTCTAAATTGAAACGAACATTTATGTAAGTACTTACATTTTGGAAGGCCGAAACTTATTTTTATTTTACCTTGTTTATTACTCTTGCTCGTTCTGTTTTGATGACTCATTTAAGTTTAAAATATTTATATATTTTTTTGTGAATGAAGAATACCGAACTTGCGGGAAAGAGCCAGAATTTGTAGTTCAATTTGCTGAATAAGTTCAATCGATCATTTTTAAGTCGGGAACTAGATCAGTCATTTCGTTCAGTTGGTCAGTTCTTAATGAACGACATGAAGAGGTATCTCTATTCAGTATGCGTATTAATTTTAGGATTTATTTTTCTTTAAAGTTAAATCTACTCATAATTTGAACTTACCTCATGTTAATTTTGGCATCAATGGAAAGGTCATTTAAATTCCGTTTGAATTCCGTTTCCTTAAACTTCCTTAAATTTTCAACTGCAGCTTTCAAAAAATTATAAAAAATACTAACAAAGACATTTTGAAAAAAAAAAAAAATGTTTTCAGTCACTATTTGAATTGTTTGAAGAAACTTTTTGCATTGAAACATTTTTTGTTTGAGACCAATTAAAAAAGTTAAAATAGTAGACATACAAACACTAGAAATTTTCAATGGGTACTTAATGGGTTAAGGAAACTTTTGTATTATTCAAACGGTATTTAAGCCATATGCTATCGAAATGCTTGCTGTGCCAATAAATATGTTTTCCAGTGAATGTGGAAAACTATGCTTCTCAGAGTGTACGTCAGGCGTGCAGGGCTTGGCGTCATTTTACTTTCCCACTGTACAGTTCTAGGTGAGCGACAGGCGAGCACCAGGTTGCGTCATATGACTTTCAAACTTAGATCGAGTAATAAAAAACATAGGTATTAACGCACGAATTTTAAATATCGTAAATATTTTTTTTATTTTTAATAAACATAGTAAACTACAATTATTATCTGCATTTATTTGTTAGAAATTATCAAATAAAGATCTACAGGTTTTTGTGTTTAGAACACTTTTAAATGAGCCCTTGGCACTCAGTCTCTATACATTTAGTTCAAACAGATTAAGCCAATCGCGCAGTTTTTAAAGTTGCACATGCGCTCTATCATGCCGTGATCCAGAAAATTTTCTCATTCTTCCACAGCACTGGTAGGCGTGTACGATTTGTAATCTGAGCAGCGGGAATTATGGTACACTGGATGTAAATAAAAGATATTAGATTAAAATTTATCAACTTTTCAAAAAGATACTTACGGCAGAAATGATGCAATTGCCAGAGTATGTCGATATCGTCTTCGGCTCAGACAGGTGAGGATTCCAACGTACCTAGTTTTAGCATGGAGCCAAGAGTTCAGGCTTTGAAGTGACGCACTTTAACAGAGCCCAAGCTTCTCAATTTGAATGCTGACGACAGGCATCGATTAATGCCACAGATGTTGCACATTCCAGCTGCAGTTTTTAGGCTTGCCCAAACGTCTTTGCACTCGTTTCCAATCCGAACGAAGGCGTTTTCATATCATCTAAGTCATTCCAATGTAAGTATTTACATACATAAGTGGAAGGCGTTGGGGCCCTTAGAATTCGCACTACCGTAGCTCTGGAAAAAATGGATAGGAAATTTTAGTCAGTTGTGATAAAAGTATTTATTTAAATTGCCAAAAGCACTATAGTTTATATCGATTAAAAAAAATCAATAAATAATTTTTTTCGCTGTCACAAAATTTGGTATCAGAAATTTTGTGATTTTTTGTTACTTTTAAATTAACAAATATTTTTTCAATTTATTTTATTCCCATGAAATTTGAATAATATTCAACTTAAAAACTTTTTAGAGCTTGATTGAGCGTTAATTTGGATGCCTTTCATTTTCCACTCTTATTTTTCTTCCAACTTTTTAATGTGTCTGGTTTTACTCCTAAATATAGGATATTTACTTGATGTGTTATTTAATGATAGTAAACCGCAATATAAGCGACGAAAGCAGCACCAGAATGAAGCTGAAACTCTTCAAATTAGAAGCAAGTAGATTTGCTAAAAAATGTTCTACGTCTGCCACAAATCGAGGGCACTTTGATCACGTTTCTACACTCATGCACACTCACTAAAATACTCACACAAATCGACCGCAAGCGCTAAAATTCCATTTGCGGTTTGAATAGACAACTTTATTACCGCTCAAAAATATGCAACTAAACAAAAAAAAAGAGGTAAAATATCAATTTTCTGGCTGGCAATAATTTGCACGCATTTTTGGCACATCGGCAACCAATTGTGGTCGTTTGGACTCACGCGCGCCTACGGTTTCCACAGTCTGGTCAACCAATTTTACCATATTTTTGAATGTTTTCAAATCGACAACTTCGCAGTTTAACAGTGGTAAATGTAGGTGTAGGTAATAAGAGAATTGTAATAAATAATAAAAATAAACTATTTGGAAAACTGCGATGCATGCAAAAAATTACAAGTAATGTAATTTAGCTTTGTATTAATGAGGTATTATAAATTTGAAATCAAAATCTATGGTTAGAACCATTAAATAGAAACTTTTCTGACATTTGCGAAGGTTTGCAGCCTTGGACTTTATGCCATAAAAGTTTCATACTATTTGCTTCACAGTGCCGTCAATTCAACTCCATAGACTTGACCGATTCTGGTCGTTGTAGACGGCTGCGGTTTTCATTACATTTGCGATTTCGTACACTTTGCTGCAGTCGTCTCCTTCCCCTCTCCCTCCGTCAGCTGGCTCCCGTCCTCTCTCTTTCTGTTGCTGGGTGCGACTTAAGCGGCTTTGCTTTTTGTGGCCCGGACGGCGGCAATTTAGCTAAAACCACGCACACCTATGTATGTCCCGAGCCTACAAAACGCACTAGGAAAATTACTATTTATGTGAGTGCCAGAATTCCCAGACCACACTCACTTTGTGTGCCTGTGTGTGTTGGCTCAAATAAGCAAATTGTATGCGATTGTGGCAAGAGGCAAGTGATGGCAAAAAAAGATTGTGAATGTCAGAATTCAGGTCATATGGTCAAAATTTTTAGATGTTTTTCAGCTTTTTTCAAATTAAACTTACTTGAAACATATTAGTTTTACTAAACCACAAGAAGCCAGATTAAAAGCGAGAAAGAGACAGAGCAAATAAAAGGGATACATCTAAGCCAATGTAGAAAATAAATGTGAAGAAATCAGTGCCAATGCCCAAAGGATGCCACAAAACAAGCAGCTCGAAATCGGGACCAGAACCTTAAATGGACAAGAGTCTGGCCTTGGGCTTGGACGCTGCCAATTTTATGGCCAGACACGCAATTTTACCCCTGTTCCCCGATAGTCCCATAACGATGTCTGTGTGGGTTGTAGGTGGTGTACGCTTAATATGTGTGTATATGTGCGTATAAATGAGGCAAAAGACAAAAGACCTGAGAGAAAAATGGCCAACTATTTGGCATTGAGTCACAGGGGGTTCACGTTGGGCCGGACAATTCGATTAGAGCCCGAAGCGTTAAGCAGTTAAAGCAGCCAACAACCGACTACACAGCTGCCAATTGCCACTTGTCGGTTGTGCCACAGTTTGAGGCATGACGTCACTCAATGAATCGTTTGGACGACACTGTGAAGCGGCAAATGAAGTGCAAAAATGACTGGCAAAAATGCGGCCAGCAGAAATATTCATGTGAGAAGTTAGACGCAGCGGCAGACAAATTGCATACGGCTAGGGTTTGAGATATTTATAGCCAGTCCTCTGCCAGGCGTCTGCCGACAGTCGCTAGAGAGACTTGACAGGCAATTTGGCAAGCAGAACTCGCAAAGCGTAACAAACATTTATATTTATCGCCAGGAGTGCCGTCTAAACAAACAAATGTCACACCTAACACGACAACGACGACGACGACGATGGGAACGACTGCCAGACGACTTTGAGGTTTCGCCCCTTTATGGAAATCCTGCCCCTTTTGGCTCACATGCAAATCAGCGAGGCGACGCGATGTTTAGGCCTGAACTGTTCCTTCCAGCACTCCTTTGTGTCTGTACTGAATGGTTAATTTGCTAAAATGCTTCAAATGCTTCTTGGCTTAAATAAGCTGTAACTTTTGTTACAACAATTTGACAACGAAAAAGGAAAACTGAATATTAATTTGTTTTATTATATTTTATTTGTTTCTTGATGTTTGAATATCAATAATTTGATGATTATGTATAATGCATAACTTATCGAAATCAATAATTAATTTTAATATTTTTAATTTGAAACAAGTTGGTAGAAATTAACAATTCTTAAAATATCGAACGAATCAGATATGTGAAAGAAAAGAGAACACACACGATAATGAGCAACATATTATTTAAATAAATTAGATGTTATTATTTAAACAATTGATTTTTAAATAAAACATGACAATCTCACTACGTGACAAAGGGACTTTGAAAATTTTGATGCAATATTCATAAAGATGCGGTTACCTTTGTCTACTCATACTACTACCACTACTATGTATGATTTAGTATTTAGTCATGATTTATAGACGACAAAAGTATCTTTTAGAAATCTACACAGAATAGTCCCCAAAGGACACCAAACACATTTTCAGTATTGTTCCTTATTTGTGTTGTTGTTTTATTGAAGTAAACAAAAAAAATGAGAAATAACAGCAAGGCCTTGACTAACTCATCGCTCAAAGTGGTGCTCGGTGGTGGTAAAAGAATTCCCCGACGAATTTAGTTGGATGCCGGCTATTGGATTTTTCTGGCGAACGCCGCATAACTAAATAAAATTCGTTCTCTTAAAATCAGAACCAGACCCCAAAATACCAACTACAACAAACCGATCGCTTGTAGCCCAAATGCAACAACAGTAACAATTGAATTTGATATACGATATAAAAATAGTCAAAACTAAACTGAGCATAACTGTAGGTCCAGCCTTGTTAGGGATTTCACTTGGTTTCGTTTTGTGTTTGTCGTGTTTCTGCGGCAATAGATTGCCAAAGCAAATTAAAATTCAAATATTTTAGCATGTTGGTTAAAAACAAAATCTGACAAAACAAAGCAAAAGAGGGAGAAATTAAATGAAATAAATTTTCAGTAGCGATTTTTAATCAAAAGTGAAACAAAAATATGGTTCGAGGAAAGTCGAAAAGAAGATTACTCATACGCACAGTGAACGGCCACACCCCCAACATGCAACTGCTGTTGCAGCATTGCAATGCAAAACTGTCCGGCATGTTTGATGTAGAAATCCCTCAACTGAAATAGATTTACGTCACTGACAGCCGGGCCAACTGGGCTTGTTAGCCATTTTTGGGCCCCTTTCTCTTTCTCTCTCGTTCGTTCTCTTTCTGTTTGTCTGTCGGCTGTGGCAATTTATTTGCAAATATTTTTCAACATCAGAAATATGTATTCCTCACTTCTGTCCCCGCCTGGGCTGCAATTGTGCAGCAGTTGTTAGCTTTTATTCCTTTATTTAATAGTTTTTTTCCACAGTTTTGTTTTGGCCATTTCCATATTTGCCTGGGCTTAAACTCGGATTTTAGCTTGCTGCCAAATTATATTATTCATACGACACGTTGCCGAAATTTCTATACAATTTAATATGAAACCAACAGCCTCAACCAAGAGAACAATGGACACAATTGCAGCAGGCTTGTCTCTTCAACCCTTTGGACCTGTTGTCCTGCCTGTCTGCACGTGTCCTGCTCTAGAGTCCTGCCACTCAATTGTGGCACCATTGACTAATCTCGCTTTTGATTTTCCATAGCCATTAGCACACACATACACACACACACACACACACACTCATACACGCACGTTGGCACATCAATGAGCCGCTTTGGACTGTGCAAATATGACAATAGCGGCGACACCTGCACAGCAAGGACATTCGCCCAGCTGGACACTAATTCGGAGCACACAGAGAAACATACGCAGTTGGGGCCGAGGCAATCCACTTGTCGTTCCCTTTGGTGCGTTGCCCGATGAGTTGTCACATGTCGTCGCTCATCTCTCAGCCTTTATCGAGCTGATGCTGCTGCCGCTCTGTGCCTAAGTGCCTGGCTACCAAGCTGTCTCTCGAATGGTCTGCCTGTCTGCCAAAAACAGCTGCCGGACTAAAAACTATTGATTTGAAATTATGCAGTTTGGCAGCAAATATTTTTTAATTCAAATCATTTGCACAAGCATCGCTTGAGCCAACTGGCCGCATAGCTTGTTAAATGTCAGAAACACGCCTCAGTGATTCGCCAAAGGGGAAGTTGAAGCTGCAGGGGAAGTGGAGAGTGGGCAACGGCAAAAAAAGATTTGGCATCTGCAAGAATTTATCCAGCAAAAAATCGATTGTGCCATTTATGTTCTATTCTTCTTAGTTTTCTGAACATAGTTACGAGATAGAATGGTAAAAACATGCCGCATTCACATTCATTCATTTTCATTTACTGACATGTTGAGTATACGCAACGTAGTCTGTGCCAATGACAACACTATGTTGCTGTCAGATCGAAATGAGATTTTCTAGAGTAGGCACAGAGATTTTTAACTTGGTTTGATGTATTGAAAATTGACCAATGGCCAATGAAAAATGCATATCACATTGGTATAACAAGTAGAAAAGTAAATTAATTTTTGTTTACTATTTTTTAATGTCAAATTAAAAGTAAATTTACTGTTATTAAGCTCAAAATATTTATCAGTCAATTAACAGATTTGCTACAGATTAGCTATTAAATACTTATCATCAGTATATGTTTAACAATTTCCTTTAATAAATTCGCTTGATTGTCAGCTCTTTATTATATCTATTGCCATTGTGCAGCTTAAGAGCCCTGTGAATGATAAATTATGTACATTCCAACAAAGAAAGAATAAAATCAGAAACAGGGTAAATATCTATAGGCGTGGCCAAGTGAACAAAACACATGGAGAAAACAAAAGCCAAAACATTGCCCAGCTAACCACCATTGTATAGAAGAGTCCAAACAGTACCGAGAAGAACTCATAAAAACCAACAAAAGTCTTACATAAAACGACAAGACACAACACGACATGGCCAGGACAAGCGACAGACTGATGACAGGGCCATGTGCTGCCTCAAGGCAATCCGGGAACGATGAAGTGAGCTCAACAACAACATCAACAACAGCAACTTGTCCATTTATAGCTCATCATTTTAAACAACAAACACTCAGCAAACACTTGCCACAGAGCTGGTACGCATCACTTGGCTTGATTTTTTATTGTGCTGCGCATTTCAATTGAAATATGGAAAAGAAGAATGCAGAGACCCAGCGGGACTCACAGGACGCACCAGAGGAAAGAGTGCTAAGAGGAGGAAGAGACTGGGAAAGAGTCAGAGCTGGAGACTGCTTCTCAGTTCAGCTTGTCTGACTGTATGCCAGACAGTCGTCAGAGGCCCAACTCGGTGTGGGCCTTTTCAAGCATAAAGATAACTTGAGTTGTCCCCACAGCAGTGAAAAGAGAGCAATGTTGAGTTGCGAAACCGACAACTCAAGCGACGACAGCGGCGGCAAACAAATGACACTAAAGTTCACCTTTTTATGCCAAGTGATTCGGGTCGGGGACCGTGGCAGGGATTGGACCGAGAAACTCCCTTAACGATTACATAATAAAATAACTTAAGTACGGGTTGCAACGGTGAGGAATGAGTCCAAATTAACGAACTCTTGGCTGTGTGTGTTCCTCTCCTTTAACTCTCGAGCTCTGCAATACATTAAAAAAATTATTAAATTATAAATAATATGTCAAAGTTATGCCGATTGCTTGGCAGACAATTAAAAATTCCATTTGTGGTGTTTTAAGCATTGCACATAAGCAAATTACACGATGGCCTTGGCGTGGGGCCAAAAAGAAAAGACGTTTGTGCGGAGAATTTGTGTGGTTAACGCAATTTCCATCACTGTGTGTGTTACGAACAAATTAAATCATAGAATATGGGCATGGTCATGGCAAGACAATGAGGGGGAGGTAAATATTTAGCTCACTAAAGTTGCTTGTGGTTTTTCTTTTATAATCTAAGTTTTCCAAGATAACAGATAATCTGTGAATATCAGTGTGAATCTGTGAATCGATTTTTTTTTCAAACTAGAACAATTTATCAGCTGCAAAAGGAAAAATTTGTTAGCGACAAAATAAATTAAATTTTTTTTTTAAATTTATGTTTTATATATGCTTATAAATCCATATAATAGCGTAGGAAAATCATCGGCTACGTACATTTTAAATTTAATCTAGTTATGCTTGTCTCAGTACACAAAATTCTGGAAGCATTAAATATAATTTTAAAGCTCAGAACTAGAATGATAAAGGCTCAAACTGTAGCAGTTTCATGTTTAAATTTTATTTTTATTACTTTTATAAGCCGAAAATATGTTCAAAATTCCGTCGAGAAGCACACAACAATTGCAACCTTTGAAACCACGCAGTATTAGCAATGAACGGTCAATTCCTCATTTTAAGAAGGTGGCCCACAAGCCCACAAGATCTGAGGAAATTGCCAAGGTCACAGACGAGCTAAATGAAAGATTGGTTACCCTCCAGACTCCGATTGCTGAATGGAAGACCATGAAAGAGGAATAATGCAACGGGATCACAGAATCAGCAAACTTTTTATCGCGGCAAGAATTACAGTTGGAACTGGAGCAAACATTTCTTATATGGTGAAATTTATGTTGATCAAAAGCTTTCAGGTTTTTAAAAAATACCATTTGCAGTTTTATATATTTATTTTAAGAGAGAAATAAGAATTTCCAAGATTCGTTTGCGTAGAAATATAATCACTGTTTTAGTTTAATTCAACTGAACTTTATATCATGGAAACTCCCAGTGGTGAAATCCCTTCCCTGGCAAAATGAAGGTTCCCAGTTTCCCAAACTATTGATTTGGCATACCATTCGGTAATATCAACATGGCGTTTGAATAATATGCCAGGCATATACAAATAGAGCCGTCTTCTATAATTATGCACGCCCATTTTGTTGGCAAAGAAGGGGCTTGGGCGTACAAGAATGGATTGATCGAACGCCAAATCACTTAACCCAATTCAAAGCCATTGGCAATTACTTGGCAGTATGATAGAAGAGGCATTTCTTCATGCGCTTCTTTCTGCCACAATCGAAGCTGACAAATGGTCGATTGGCAGCTTAATGGCAGCCACGCTTTCTGCTTTGGCAGCATCCTGAGACTTGCAGACTTGCAGCGGCGCTAAGAAACATGCTAAATAGCGAAATGCCTCAGTGAGGAAGCAGCTGCTACAACTTCTGCAACTGCGTCGGTTTGTACGCTATATAAATTTTAATTTTCTCTGCCTGGCGGCTGGCCAAAGCCAAAGTAAGTAATGCTTCTCTATTCGGTGGCTTGGCCAACAATTGTTGCTGATTTAACACAAAATGCAGCCAATCTTCTATTTGGACCCAACTGGGGAAAGGGGATGTCGCTTTGGATATTTGTCAATGTCCACAGAATAGAATTTGGGCATTGGTATTTGTAGTTTCTGTGTGTGTGTTTGTGTGTGCTCGAGTTGCTTTATAGGTTTATTAGTAAAGTATAAATGTATGTATGTCTTGGCAATGTGCAAGTCAATAATTCGATGCAGAATTTATGCCGAGAATAACTTGACGTATACATAATATTTGCTTGCTTAAGTGTCTGGACAGGAGTTGAGTCTCATTAAATTTAAGTTACGCCAGGGTATCAAAGCGAAACGAAAATCGGTTTCAGTAACAATGACGGTTATGTTCGCATGTAGGTTTTCGGTTATCGGTTACGCAAAATTTTTATATATCGGCTACGTACCGGTTACCGGTTTTTAATTTAAGATCTTTTTATTGAGATAAATATATTAATTAAATAAGGGCAAAAATAAAAATTAAAGTAAGTTTTCAAAAACGATGATTACATTTTACCAAAGTAGTTAAAATTTAAGCTTGACCGAACCGAAAAAATTTTGTTTTTTGGGTTTCGGTATAATACAAAAATTTTGTATTATACACGGTTACCAATACTCCATTGACTTGATTCTTTATAATTGAAATGCCTTCTGTTAAATAATAGTACATATCTCGAATTAAATTTACACTTAGCTAGTTTACTGCCGTATAATTGTCGAGGAGTTTTACACTGAACTTTTTTTTGTTGAAAATCTTTTAATGCCCATATGTTTATAGGCTTTATTTTATCTTTGCAGTCGCTCTTGCTGTCTTTGGCTTGTAGCTGACCGCACATAAAACAAACTTTGCGGTTACTTAATGAAGCTGAAAAATTGCATTGGCTTTCTATTTTATTGGCACTCGTTCTCGCTTTTACCTCTTGCTCACATTTCAAAATGTATGGTATGGTATCTCTTTCTATTGCATTTTTCCTGCTGTTTTTCGTAATTTTCTAGTTGGTTTTTTACTGCTTTCACAACCACAGACACATTTTAAGCGCCTCGTCGGTTGGGTGGGCAAAGGAAGCCCACATGCACATATCAGCATCAGCCTCAGCTCTGCCATTTGCCCTCTTTTTATCCTGAGTGACTGTCTGAGTTGTGTCGGGGCTGCCATTAAAAGCAGCCCACTAGGAGCTTGACTCACGACTCTCTCGATACACAACTTGAGAAAGAGCAAACTCCTCAACCTGGTGGAACTTTCGAGCCACTTTTACAGTCTCTCGCGCAGTCATACCCACAGTCTGTTTCCCAGCCCTCAACTGTGCGACTTTCCCACTTTATCAATCCAATTTTCATTTGAATTTTTTTGCAACATTTCATTTTTAACTGCTGAACTTTTGCATATCGTTTCTTACTCATCAAGTTTTCAGAATGGTCTCTTACTGCTTATTAAGTGGGCAACTCGATGCTGATGAGACCCGTGCGTGAAATTCCGTCGAACTTTCAATATGCAAAAATTAATTAAAACGGCGTCTCCTGTGTGTGTGACTGTCTTTGTGTGTGAGTCATCCTATAAATTATTGCCGCTGATTTGTTGATGTCGGCGGCCAGTCGACGCCTCGAACTGGACTTCATCGTAGTTGTAAGTGAAATCCAAACAGTCCGCCATGTTTGCCACTTCATTCATCTTTCTTAAGTTATAACATATACACACATTGTGTGTTGTCCTGTTTCGTCTGGCGCCATGTAAAGTGCATGTGTGTTGTGTGCTGTGCTAATTGGCACTCTCCAACCCCAGCCCCAACCGCATCACGTCTCTTCAGGTCTCTTCGTGGTCTGGCCCTGTGATTGATTTGTTTGGCTTAAGCTATACGCGAGTGAAACTCACGATAAAGCGTGTAAAATAAATAAGTCACTGCTCTGAACGGGAATTTACCAGAAATATTCGTATTCGTTTGGAATCCTTGTATCCTTGTTTCTCACATTTGCCTGCAAATTTGTGCGACTTACTCGTAAAGCGGCGTCAGTCTGTGTCGCCTGTCGGTCTGTCTGCCTCTGTTGACCCCAACACCTCTTTTGTGCTTTGCTTATAAATAAATGAATGAGTGTAGATTACGTAGCCGCCCCATTGGCGTTGCCAATTAATTGCAGTCACAGCAAATGGTCGGCCAATTGTAGTTGCCACCCGCCACATTTTATTTGCTGCACTTTCATTTAAGGTCATTCGAATTTAACTCTTAGTTCGGCGTCCATTTCGCCTCTTAACAGTTGTCAATTGATTTTATACGAGTATCTCGAAACTTTGCCATTTCATCTGCTCACCAAATAAACACAAACTTGCTGTAAAAAATTATTGACACGCCGCCAAACAACAAGTAGCGAGTTTTCACCACTTGCGAATTGAGTTTGAAGTGATAAGAACTATACTCGTATATTTGACCACACAGCCACAGCGACACGATAAAACTTTTATTTCTGAACTACCGCACTAAAGGACGCATGGAACTGTCATCCCCATTCTGGTCGATGTGGTCAGCAGATGGGGCAGATAATTCTCTGACAAGTCGCCATCGTTCGATCATTCGCATTTGTTGTTGTTGCCTCTAAAAACCACGAAACAACAATTTCTCCTTTGCCACTAGAAATTTTATTGTTGTTTATTGCGCACAAACACGAGTTTCTATCCTACTTTAAGCGCTGTATTTCGCTTTATGGCAAAATTAAAAGCAAATACTTGTCGAGTACTTAAATGTTAAAACAAATTTAGAATTCGAAAATAAGAATTTTGTTTTTGTAATTTTAAATGTTAAATATTTATTATTTATTAAATTAAATTAATTTAAATCGTTTAATGAAACATTTTTGCGACAACCAACAATAGATGTAAGATTTAATCACCCTTCCAATTTATTACCTTTCCATTGACGTGCACAAATAAAACGCTAGAAAAACGTAAATATTTTACCTCCCTCCACTTAAAAATACTCACGTCACCTTATTAGGCTTTTACCACACTTTTCCGAAGCTCCATTTAATATCCCTCAAATGTTTGGAACGCCTACAAAAGCCGCAGTCCTTTTGCCGCCACTTTGGGACATTCATTGTGTGACGGAAGTCGTCTTGGCGGTCTCCTGCACGCAATAAATCAGTCAATATCCTGCCTAAATATATGGTCGACTCCTGCCAGTCTGCTCCGTCTGCCTCGTCTGTCAGTCTGTCTGCGAGTGCGATGACGACAACATCGATTTTAAGCCCAAAGTTCTAACGTCTGAATGTCTGCCCGCGTTCCTTTCCTTAATTTTGCTGAAAATTTTTGTTCAGCTCGTCTTTAGTGGTATTTTTTCTTGTCCTTACGTAGAGGACATTGATAAACATGTGCCAGGAACTTTAAGATTCCTTTTGTTTAAGTTAAAGCTTGTCTCAGACTGAGCTCTTTATTTGAGGGCAGTGGTTAAATTATGCCTTTCTCTTCTGTTTTTTTTTAACTTGTTTTCTCACTTGCAAACGCTCAGAGTCTTTTATTATTTATTCAGAGTGCGTTTTAAATCAAATGTCAAGTGTAATAAATCTAAGGCTAAAAATTATTTGTTCAGATCCTTACCATTTATTATCGAGAAAAACTAATATTGATGTGAGTTAATTACAATTTAAGAGAAATTGGAAAGGTGAACGGTAAAATATAAAGAAATTCTTAAGGAATAACTGTAAGCGACTTAGGAGATAGGATTAATATTGTAATGTTTATTAAGTAGAAAATATGTTAAGTCAATTCGATTTTCACAACAATGACGTACCTACATGAGTACAATTCGTACCTAATTCCCACATCATCAACAATCGACAACACTTGAGCCGCATTTTTGGCATGCAAGCAGAAAGAAATTCGGGGACACACGAATGACAAATATGCATAACGGCCTAAACCGAAACAATGCCCTATGGTCCACCTGCCCACTGCCACGCCTCCCACTTCGCCCAGTCGGAACTATCTACACGAAGTATCTGGCAAACTCAAGATGAAAACAAAGACCTGTAAAAGCGATAACAAAACTATACAAAAAAACAAAGAATTTCTGGCACAAGGCCAAGTCGAAGCAAGGAATATCGAAAAACAGGAGGCAAAACATAAAATATTCTGAGGCCGAACACAGCTGAAGGGAAGGTCATGAGAAGGGGGAATGCCAACAACAAAGAATTACTAAGTATTTTGTATTGTTTTCAATTGTTTGTTGGCAGCCAAGCATAAATATGATATTGATGAGAAGGCATATTCAGTTTGAGTGTGTGTAAGTGTGTGTGTGAGGAAACCCTGAGAGACTGTGAGACAGGCATATGTGTTGCCATTTCTTAGACTGCTGCTTTCCTTCTAATTTTTTTAATTTGGGCTTTCACGTATTTAAATTAAGGCCTTTAAAGCGTTTTAGAAGAGAGAGAAAAGCGATGCTCAACCAATTTTGCTGTTAATCCGCATGCAAGCAGCGAATGCATCCAAGCAAAACGTGTAGCAACACTTCTAGTAGCCAAATTGAAGCTCCATAGGGAAAATCAGTTGAAGGAACTAGAAGGCATATCCAAGGATTCGGCGTCGTCAATGTCGAGGTTTGATCTATTGCTCAACCACACACCCGCGACTTTGTGGCTTTGGGTTAGCTCCACTTGACACTCGCCACTTTGTGGGGCTCCAATCAGCGTAAGTTGATTGAACTCTGCATAACTTAGTACAATGAGCAGCGAGCTGATGCACACGACAAGCAGACAAGGACCAGGCGAGCAAGGACGGCGATGATGACGACATTGCTTTAAGTTTAGTGCAACGACGCCGATGACGACGTCGACGTCGCCTTTGTCTGTTGACTGCTGTCATTAGCCAAATTGTGCTAGCTTTCTGGCTCTTAGGACCTTCTAAAGAAATCTACAACAAGATATTGCAAAAACTGGCATTAAGTGTAGAGGTCGACCACCTTACATATTGAGTGTCAAATGATATCCTTCCACTTAAATCACATAATTTTCGTAGCTGCACAAGATAACACTTAAGTCCGCACCTTTTCAGAGTTTACTTTCAAAAATAACTTGCAAATTACGACAACTTCGACGCCGACTTTATTAAACCTTATGCGAGACAATGCCACGGCAATCGATCACTGGGGGTTAATAAGACACAGCTAAAGGCTTCTAAACTCGGTATCAACTTGGAGTCTAACCAAACCCTAAACTAAGTTTTTCTATTATTCTAAGCATCTGCAACACGCAGGTGAAAAGCCGAGGAGGAAAGAGAAAAAAAGGAGTGGAAAACTTGATATAGTTTCAGTTTTAAGAGCTATAAAGCACCCCAGTGATTTATGCGACTGCGAAAGGGTTTAAAATGGCAGCGAAACAATCGCGTATGAACTATGAATACCAGTGCTTGTTTGGCTACAAACTTGGCAGACCACGCCCCCTTCCCCCCAGTAAACCGCCCACTAGTGCCAACTAACTAAGCTAAGCCAACTCAAATACAAACTCGATTAAATATGCACGCACGAACGGGCTCTCAGTTTTGTCAAATGCAATTTCTATACACACATAAAACACGAAAGTTAAATGGAAATACAAGTCTATAATTAAACTCCATTCGCCAGTATTTTAAATATAAATAATTGCACTCCACGTATATAATTAAAATCGGTCATTTGACCGATGTTTTTAGTTGAAATTATAAATCAAAACAGGGAAAAAATAATTTGAAAATCAATTGAGCATCGTAAACTTATTGTACGAGTTACGAATATTCAAACAATTGAGAAGATAAATGGCCGTCATTACGTATACAAATGCATTATTTAATTTATCCATATGCGGAATAATGTCAAATATGATTTCTTGTCCTGTCTTCAGTTGTCCACTTTAAATGTAAGTCCAAGTCCATTGTTGTGCTCACGTTCACGCATCAAAGCAATAGTTCTGCTGAGCAGAACTTGTAAATTGCATTTGCAGTCAATTTACACAAAATTAAATTGAATTTACTCTGCACTTGCACAAAATTTCAGTGAATGTCATGTTACGAAGCAGCAAGCGAAACAAAAAAAAACTTTTTGCGAAAATATAAAGAAAACCGGCAAATAGGAAAGGAGGAAGAACGTGCTGTACAGTTAGAAGATATCCGCCTACAAAAATTCAAACTGCATTTTATCAAAATTCAAATGGTATTTACTCTGGTCGTCACCAGTGTTGTCTGTGTGTTTAGCATGCGTGGTAAGCAGGAAATGCAACAGCGGCCATTGGCGCACACATGCAACTTGACTTTGTAGTTCGCTGCATGTTGCATAGCTAAACAACTAAGCAACTAAGGGGTAAGGGCGTGGGAGTGGACGTGGACTAGCCCATGTGGCATCAACAACAAACTCAGCAGCCGCGTGTTGCTGTTGCACGCATTTTGCTATGCTCTGACAAACGGACAAGGCGACAACATGACTGTCTGACTGACTCACAGACTGACTGACAAGCTTGGCAAAGCAAATCGCAGACTTGCTTACGTACGTCCAATAAATGAATCAAAACTTCAAACAGCAAGTTAGTGCCCCATCAACCGTCAAGTCTTGAAATGTGGGCAGATTGCAGTTGCTAGCTTGAATATCTGATTTAAGCCAAGTTTAGTTTGGCTATATTTAAATGTGACATTCAGTTGATTATTGATTTCAACTACCGATGCTGAACAAACGATAAGCAAAATATATTCTCGTTAAATATTTTCACATTAAAACATCTCTGAAAACATTATTGGTAACTATGGAATATTCATTTATTCAAAGCAATTCTAAATGTTTTGAATGAATTTACTTAAAAGAAAGAACAATTAGGTAGCTCATAATATGATGACAGCTCCCAATTATTCACAGTTTGGCAGGAGCGTAGAATTAATTGTAAAGTTGGTTCAAATGAGACTAAAGCAGGGTATCCACAGTAGAATTTTTTGTCGAACACACGCAAAATTATATTAAAATGAAATATTTATCCATGTTGCTGTATTATATAGTTATGGCTTGATACTTTCGATAGTACAAAAATATTAACTCAAATCGCAATTCTAACTTAAAGTAACTTTAAAGCATAAGATAATTAAAAAAAAAATCTGTTTTCGTTTTGTTTAAAAATTAATTGTTTTTGAAAGTATATAAAATCGAACATGTGAAAACGGAGTTCACTAAATGAGTCATTTGTGGCAGCAAATTTACTGACCTCCATGAAATTGAAAGCAATTGAGACCATAATTCAGTTTGTTTCCACGGCTGACATCACGTAAGCCAATTAAAGCATAATTAAGCTTATTATCAAAGGCTGTAAGTGTGCGTATCGAAAACTGGACTTGACCTGTGCCAGGGCAATAGCCAAAGTTCAGCATTAATGTCAGAATGCAAACCAAAAAAATGGAATAAATGCCACGTTGGAAGCCGAGAGAGAAGAAAGAGTAAGAGGAGAGAGGTAGATTCAGAGTATAAAAGTGTAGAGATGCAATCCCTGGTCAGACTGTGCCTGTTGGCGACACTCTCGTTTCGGATTTTGCAATTAATTTTAATTTCGAGTCAACGCCTTGCCGACGATTGCAGGCAGAGCCATGGCAGCGAGTGTAATTATCCTTGCATTCCGTTTTGTGGTCTGTAGGATTTTTGTACTCCTTCACTTTCATTCACGTTACTTCCGTTTCTCTTCTTCTCACTAAATTAAGCGAAAGTATGCTATAGAGAGATTCTGATTTTAAGCTTTAAGTCACTTCGGTTGGACTAGACATGGGGCATTTACCTGGACACACACACGTGTGCAGCGACTACAAATCACAAGGACGTGGACCTGGACAGCGTCTTGTTTGGCATTTACGTGATGCACATTTAAACGCGCCCGTCCAACAACTGTCAACTTGCATCATGAATTATGCTTCCAGTTGAGAACTTTGCCTATATTGGCAAGGCAAACTGCAAGGCAACCGTTACGTGCATTTCTTGTAAGCCTAAAAGTATACAAAGGCAACGCCAACTGCAACGGCAACAGTAAAGGCAACTGTAACAGCAACGGCAACGGCAACGGAATCGGCTAAAGCTACAGTGGGTGCGGTGAGCACGTGCTGAAAAAATTGATTGATGATTGAAGGCAATACAAAAACCGACGTGAGCCGCACTCTGTACCACAAACAGTCACAATCTAACCCTCTCACTCTCTTTCCGCTTTTCTGCTTTTTTCGTCAATTACTACACAGCACAAAAATATCAGTTAATGTTTTTCAAAAAGTAAATTTTAAGTCGAGTGGAAAATTTGTATACAAGTTTAATTTTAAGTTCGCGAAAAAATGTATCTTAAAATACATATATCATTAAGAAAACTTTTAGGATCAATTAATTACAAAACAAAAACAGAAACCTACTACTAAGCGTAAAATATTCGACTTGCTGATACATACATATATATTTTTAGGCTTAAAGTTTAATCTATTAACCAAAATGTACAATTCCTTTGTGGAAAATTATTTTGAAATTTTATAAAAATATGGAATTTTCAATTTGTTGGTATATTTCTGTTGAACTTTTTTAAGTGTATCGCTTACGCTTTCCACCTGCTTATTTAGGGCGCCTGCTCACATCAAACGTTGAGCAAACGGAAAATGGCAATTCAAAAACTCAGCAAAAGGCACAATTTCGCATATGTGCCGAGCCTGATGCCGTTGCCCTTGCCCCTTCTCCCGATTTCCGGGCACAAATATTTTTGTGCAAAACGCCATTCTCTTTCATGCAACTTCTCTTCGTCTCCTTCTTTTTCTGACTTTCGCTGTCGCTCCCTTGTCATCGTCAAAATTTTGAATATATTTAGCATTTGAAAAGCTATTCAGCCTGATGGAAATAACATAACGACGACGCCGACGATGATAAAGAGCTGAACTCAACTTCGCTGAGCTGAGCAGAGCAAGGCTCCCCTCTCCCCTTCGTATATACTTCCGCTCTTCAGCATCATGCGCTTTGGGCGATTGCATAAAGTCATAAAATGTTTGTGCCACATAGTCAAGGCATAAAAATGCCAAAGCGGCCACGAACTATAATCGACAGTCGGGACGAGACAAAGGTACAGATAAATCTGGGCAGAAGAGCAGAAATACAATTCGAGCTAAGCGAAATTTAACTTTAAACTATTTCCTTACAAAAATTTAAAATTTGACATTAATTTCAATTCATATTACGTCAAAATGTATTACACTTAGTTAACCATGCTATCGTTTTAATTTATAGACTCTTTCCTAAATAAAATATGCAGAGATACAATGGCAGAGATATGTACAACAAGCAACATCTGCTTTCTGGCCTTTTGAAAAACGCATCGGTTTAAAGACAAACGAGAATTTCCGGTCGCTGCTCACTTAAAAAGCAAACGATGAAAAAATACACTTAACCGGAAGCTGAACGCAAATAATTTAAATTAAAATGGCTTTTGGCGATAGTTAAATTGAAATAACATAAGACAACTACAATAAAACTGTGCCATAAAAATATCAACAACATCAAACACAAAAACCAATTAACTGACCTGTTTAATGTTCCTACTTAAATGTCGAAAAATAATTATGGATTATTGTAATCTTGAGGTATACTCTCTTTAATGCTTAAGAAATAATCTAGGTAATTAATTATTATTATTTTTAATCAAACATTTAATAGTGCACTTACTCTTCCAATTGAAGAGTACAAAGTATAAACAACACAGAGTTTGTTTTTTGTACGCAAGCGTGAAAAAACGAAACTTAAAATTCAATAAATTACTAAATAAATTTGCATTCTGCATAACTGTCCAGTTGAAGCCACACAGAAATGTTTGGTGTTTGGTTTCTGGTTTCAGTCTTTGTTTTCGAGCTTTCGGTAATTTTTTTGTACACATTTATGGTTATTTATTTTGGACCATTGTTAGTCACTTATTGCCATGGCTCTGTCTATAGTCATATGAGGGTAAAAAACTTAAAGCTGAACACAAGTTTAACGGCAACAGTTGTCGCTTGACACATCTGTTGTCGATGTAGATGTTGCTGCTGTTGGTGACAATGGGGTGATAAATATGTCAAAAGCACCTCGTGAGGCATCCTTTAGGCGCCCAGACGTCGCAAGGATTTCCACATTTTTATTACAGTGTCGGGACAACTCGTTGAATGTCTGCCTGCCTGCGCCTCAATAAAATGTCGCTCGCGCGGATATTTTTGAAATGCAAAAGCGACTCAGGAAGGAGATCTTACATACAAGCAATAAAGTATGGAGCATTCTCGCAGCTCCTAATAAAATATATTTTAACATATGCGCTTGCATAAAACATTCTCTTTGTAGTCGAACCGAACACATTTCATGGATTTGCCAAAGTTGAAAATTGCGTTTTACACACACTGAAAAGCAGAGAATTTTTATGGCCCGTTGCGGCTTAAAGTGTAACATTTCGAAAGGCAAAAGCAACTTACATTATTCAAGCTGTTCCATGTTAGCCTCATTACCAACTTTTTTTAGAGCTGTTTCTGTTTTTTCTTTAATCTTTGAGCTTTGCTGTGTTTTGCTCGCTCTGCTCGACTCTTTGGCTTTTTATCTGTACGCTTTATGCTTAATTGCTTCTTTGGCTTCTATGCATTTTCATTCAAGTCCGCATTTGGAGGACCAGGTTGAAATCGAAAATAAGGTAGAACTCTTACCTAAGAGTGATCATTTTCACTTTGCATATATGCCATGCGGATAAACTCTCTTACTCACTTAATGCCCACAGAGACATCCTTTTCGCACAGAGTGTAGAATAGCTGGCATATTTTGTGTCTTTTTGTGTTTCAGCTGAAAAACAGCAAAGAGCAATTCGTTGGTCATAAATTTGCAAACCGGATTTAATTGCGAGCAAAGCAACGGATAAAGCCACCAGAAAAGTGCAATCCCTTGTCCTCTGCCTGGCTGTAAGGGATTGGGCGGGAGGCGTGCATTATAAGTATAAAAGTGTGTCGTCAATGAGTTTATTACTGACTTAAAATACCTTTTACTTGAATCGCAAGAAGACAGACAGAAGTTAAATTTGTTTCTCATTTAGTGAGCAACCTTAAAAACTCTTTAATTTTGACCAGTTTTCCGATTCAGACGCAAGCCCACAAGCTTTCATAGCGTGCTCGGTTCTGCCCTTTAAGCAATCTCAGTCATCTTAATTAATTAACTGATTTGCAAAAATAATAATTAAACTGTCAGTCGCAATCATAGTCAGGAACAACAGTAGTAACTACTACATCCCGCAGCTGTCACTGTCCAGCTGGTTTTGTCTTTTTTATATTATTTTGCACATTTCCGCTCTAAATGTTTAAATTCTTTCGGTCAGAACGGAGAAGACACGCCAAAAGGGATTTGGCCAGGCGCCATCGCTCTGGCTTTGGTAACAGACCCCAACACTTAATTAAAATGGCATCCGGCCGCGCCAACAACAACATCTACAACTGACAAGGAAAAAAAGATTCGAGGAATCCACGTTTGCCTCTATCTCGTCTGTGCGGCTCGTGTGAGTAAGCGAATTCATTTCCCGCTTTTCCGTTGATTGATATGCCAATGAAGCGCACCGAGTGCAGACACAGCTTCAAGCCTCCAAGAACGAGGAAAAAATCTAGTTCGTTAGCTCTTATGCAAAGCGGACAATAGCACACATTGCGGCCCAGTCGCCGGCACAAAATCAACAAATTCGGATGGGCCAGATAAATTGCCAAATTGAAGCGGCGTCGGCGATGGTCGCATCGTCGTCCTAAATACCAATCCTTAAAGCAATTGACTAAGCCGGACCTATGCCTTAGTTGGAGCATCAGAAATTGTATGTATTTTTTGGCGTTGCATTAACAAAAGGGAAACTAAAATACCGATGAACATTGTGCTGAGGCTTCGAATTCTCAAAACTATTTTTCTTTTAACCATCTTTTAATGCCCTACATAAAGTAAAGTTTGTCATTTGACCCAGAAAAAGATCAATAGAAAAATACAACTAATTAGAGCTTTACATGCTTGATTGATTTTATTTCAGTTTTCTTTTATTCTTCAATTAACAACTTTATTAAAAAACTCCGCTGATCAAGTTGAGTATTTGATGGTCGTAAGTATTCATCAATTACAGGCTCTACTCTTTAGATACTTGTTAGACATGGTCGAGCTGGATTAATTGCAGACTGCGGTTAAATTGTTTTGTGCTGATTTCGGCAGTTTTTTTAACAGATTTCATTTTCGTTTTACCCAATTTTTAATTGATGGTATGTTTTCATAACCACGTAAGCAAAAATGTTTTACAGTTGGACAGAGAGGCCAAGCTCATTTTTAACTCGAGTGTGAGGCTGTGGCTATTAATCATTGGTGCAGCTGTGGGATTGTTTTCAGCCTTAAAGTGTGCCCTTTATTATTTACTGCACATATCTATTTATTTTTGCAGTGTGGCAAGAAAGAGATGGAGGGGGAGAGGGAGTGCTGCACCACTTGGTGTCTTCCGCTGGCGTTTCTTTGCGGACACTTCCTGGGCCGTCGACTAGCTGCATGGCTGACTCGCTGGCATGTGTGCAGGGTTACTGCCCACATCCTGTGCACTCAACTCTCAGCTGCAGATATTTTTCATTTTCAAAAAAATTTCCGTTATGATTTCCTTACATTGCATTTTTTTCATCCACACAAGTACACACGCCCTCTACAATTCACATTTCTGTTCGACTTTCTAAATATAAATTTGAATACGACAAAGCAGCGTATAAGATTCAGATAATGCTAGTCGACTGCTCGCCTGTCAGTTGCTACAGTTGTCCGAGCATTTCTCTAGTATTTTCTCTCTTTTGGTGCGACTTGACTTTTCATTTTTATGCTAAACTGTTTCCTTTTGCGGACAGGCGCATTTCATTTGCACAATCTTTGCCAAAGTATGTTGAAGCGGAAACGGAAGTTATGCTCCGCTGATAAGTTGGAGATTGCAATTTTGACCAAAATCCGAAGCAAGAGGACTCTGAAGAAACTCTTGAGTCATTATCTTGCCACTTGCAAGTTAATTAAAAATTGCCTCAATGAATGAGCTATTATATAACACAGTTGATTATGCAAAAAAACTTAACCCTCCTGTCTGTTTCTCTATAAACACTCCAATTGCCCACATGTAAAATCTCCTCTTTCGACTAGATATTAAAATAACAAAGAGCGCACTTGGGTCAACGACAACAAAAACGAAGCAAACGAAGCCCTCTTCTCCTGTTATTCTTTATGTGTCTCTAGAAAATTGTAATAAGTAGCACAAAAACAACAAGTGCGACAACTACAAGTGCAAAAACAAAGCAAAAGAGTTGGCAGAAAGCTGTTGCAAACTCCAACCACACAATCGGCACAAATAAAGTTCTGAATGGGGTAGATACTCATTATCTTCCTGCTTTCCCACTTTAGTTTCACGCAGAGAAAATGTTATAAATTTCAATTCAAAACGTACACATAATCGTTGTCTGTGTGTGTGTGTGTGTGGGAGGGTTGTAGACAAAGAAAATATGCCAACAAGAAAATGTATTTAAAGCTTTTCTGGATTTATTTCAGCTGGGCTGCAGCTATCTTTCCATCTATCATTGGTCGTATTCACTACATAAAGGAGACGCTGAGGTACAGGAACTTCAAATATTTTATTCTGGTCTTACATTCTACATTTTGTCCATTCAATAAAGTAGTTTCTTCTTGACTGTCGTGCAACAGTTGCATGTGTGCTATTTACTTTTTATGCAAAATGTAATTTCGGTTATGAATTCTAGTCAATTTAGGCAGGAGACGTTTTTGCTTCTCACTGATTTATTCAATTGAAGAAGACAGAAAAAAAGGAGTAAGTGCGAGAAGATGTGAATCACTTATCAGTACACGCTGAATGGAATTGGACGAAGATCCTGTACTAAAACCTTGGGGCAAAAACGGTCCATATATTTATTTTTCCATTGAGTCATTTTAAACAATTTCTAATATTGGATATTTTCAGCTAATACATTTATAATTCTTTATTTGATACCGGTTGCAGTCAGATAGAAAGCCAAAAACATATGTTAGTATTACGTATTTACAATACAATTTGATTTACTGAATCACAAATTTAGACAATCACTGCTCTAAAATATTCACATAAAGATATGAATTCATGTAAGAAAAAAAAAAGATTTTTTATTATCTGGTGTTTTTGTAACAATCTTTTTTATCTATATCGACGGTCGTCTTTTGTTAAACTACAACAAGTCTAACACCAACAGACTATGATATGTGGTCCTCAACGTGACACAGCCCGGACTCGAAACCAAACCCAACTGTCTGCTGTCATCGCCTCTGTCTGATGTGTGTGTGTGTGTGTGTGTGTGTGTGTGTGTGTGTGTGTGGTGTTCCTGGCTTGGCCTCAGTGTTAACCAGCTAACCACAGCAGCAACAACAACCATTATATTTAATTTTTAGGCAAACTCAAGCACGTTTCCACTCGTCCATAGCTTAACTGGTCGCTTATGCCTTTTGTCTGGCGCGTCGCCTCATGCAACACGTCAAAAGTTGAACGACAGCGGCAACAAAAGCTGCCAACGAACCGGCGACGCAACGTCAACTGCGGCCGCTGCTGCTGCTATTGCCAACAAGCAAAAACGTCTAAAAACATTAAAATTGTCGGCACATTGTTGAAATGTCAGGAAATTATGTGGCAGCAAGGGGTCAACTATACAGTTATACATACATATGGCAGCTGCCAGTAATTAAAATGAGTAAAACACAGGCAAGGAACCAACAACAACTACAAGCAGAGTAGCAATGTCAGGCCTAATGAGTTTATTAATTAAAAATCACTCATATAAATATGTGTATAGGAGAGTGTGTGTGTGTGTGTGTGTGATTGCGGTCGCTGTCGGAACACGCTCCGCTCAACGCTCACTTATTGCAACCAGGTTTGGGACGAAAATATATTCTAAGCACGGCACCTACAAAACAAACAAAATTCGAAAAACAAAAATATGCTTGACTTAGTTGGGTATAATATTTTATTTAATGCAAGAAGTAAATAAAATTCATCGTCCTTTTCAAAATACTTTCTTTGATCCTCAACAAATTTTTCGGTTGATTTAAATTTTTAAATATTTTCTTGTTTCATATTTAATTAATTTTTTGTTGATCTATAATAGCATTGTCTAACAATTAGTTATACATTTAAAGCACTTAATTTTGGAGAACGATTCCCTGGAATATAAGTATTTATATCTATGTAATACGAAAACATAATTGAATGCTTTACTGCAACACAATGGACGTTTACAGACATCTAAAAAATTGCAGTCGTGTCTATTTTTCTTATCTGCTGCATAGCTGCTAAGGCTTTTTATACCCAATCAGTCGCTTATTGCGCAGAGGGTATTAAAAAGAGGACAGCAATTCAGCGACATGCGTACTGTGGCTCGTCAACAGTAACAACAACGACAACAACAACAACAGCGACATTTGCTAATGCAACAACATAACAAAATGGCGACCGAGTCGCTTGTCAACTCGCAATGACGGGCAACAAAGCTGCTAATGACTTTTAAAATACAACTTTTATAACGTGCTCGGTCTCGAAACTGGCTTGGCTCCACTCAAATTGTCGTAGTTAAATGTAGCTCCGTTTTTTTTGTGCAGTGCCTTTCCACTCGCACATTTGGCGACAATTTGCCACATGTGCGTAGTATCTAGGCACTTGAGTGCCAAAGCGGAGCTTTAGTCCTGCTTCTGCTTCTCCAATTTTGTTCTGGTCATGTGCTTACCGTTGAGTGGCCTTTAAATTGCCGTCGTTTAAATGGCTCCCGATTGCAGTGGTTAGTCGGGCATTCCAGAAACTGTTGTTAGCTGCCTGGTCAAAGCAATTAGTTACGTATACGCAGCGTTTAACCCGCTTGACAATGGTAGCATTGTGTTTGGAAAGTGGAATTAACACAACTTTAAAGCAAACTAAACGGAGCATGGTTCTAATTGTCCATGGTCTGACACACTCGTTGTTTGAACAAAGCTCTACATATTATTAGTCTTTAAGTGCTCTTTAATTTGGCAACGTATTTCCTTATAAGCTCAAATATTTTACTAGGTGCTGTAAAAATAAAAGTTAACTTAACTAAATCTCAAAAATAAATTAAAATTGGTTTTAATGACTCTGTGCTTCAAATTTAAAGGTTTGTTTGATAAATATTATGGGTAGCTGTTATTTATGATTTGTGTCTTCATACTATTAAGCATATTCCGCAACTTATTTCTAATATTTCCTATAAATCTCATTTTAAATGAAGAATCAAATAGGTCAACTACAAAGCTCAAATTCTATTAGTAGTTACCTTGCTTTGACTACAGCCCCTATCAGCCCAGTCATCTTCAACCACTTCCAGCATCCTTGACTTACTACAAGGACAAGCCGTCCATTTTAATTGAAACTCATCAAAGCTTCCTTCTCTCAAAGCCGAGTGGAGAGCACTTGAAAGAACTATTTGGTAACCACAAAAGTGCGACTTTAATCTCGCTGGACTTGGAACGTTGCTTTGTGGAAAAGAAGTGGGCTGGTTTGGATGGTTTATAGACTTGCCTAAACTGACGCTGGTTGGCTTTTCCAAGTTAATTTTTTATGCATGCACTGAATTTGAATGACTTTGACAGCAAAGTACAGAAGTGGCCGTCTCGTTGTTTGGCATTGAAGCTCTATGCCGTTTTATTTCCCCTTCCATTTGTTTCTTTTCTTACTTTTTTCCTACTTACATTTGCCATTGCGTTTGACAAAATGTTTTGCAACTTTTAATAAAATAAACTTATTTGCACAAAATACATACATAAAACATGAGGAGCGGCTTCTATCGTCGCTCTTCCAAGTTGGGCTCTTTGATATTTCAATTTTTGTTTCACGTTTCGCTGAAAAACTTATGCTAATTAAATTCTTGCAAGTCGTTTGCCATTTTTCGCTTTTCGTTTTCGCATTTGTTGGCCTTTTTCTGTTCCACTCTTTGGCACTGTCACCCCTCGCTTTTTAAACCACAGAGGGCATAAATTTGCAGCACCCATCAAGTTTATAGTTGCTACCCTCTCGCTTTTCGGGGTGTTTGTGCATATTTTTCGGTCGCATTTAAAACTGCGGTCAACGTGCCCAAAACGATTCATTAACGTGCGTTCATGTTAATATCCTTGGTAAATGTCAGTTTCTGGTCAGCCACAAGGACACATGAATGACTAACTGATAGTTTGCCAACCTCAACCCTTACTCCAGAATTGTTTGCTTTATGAGAAACGTGAAAGTGAAAAGTTTTCGTGATGCGGGCTCTCAGAAATATGCTGTGACAAAAGGCACAACAAAACCACATGGCGTTTACATTATTTATGTCCCACAAAGTGAGTGAATTCCTTACTGTGACATTAAAATGATTTAAAAGTAAATGTGTGGATTGTAAATATACAGGCCTGTTCCGGTTTTCAACTTTTACTTTTTAGCGTTTAGTGATATTCATTTATTCACTAAAAATGTAGACTAAGTGTTTGAATATGATCGTTTTTCGCTTTATCGGCCGAGCAGGTTCAAAGAATTCAATTCCGACAAATCTAATCAAAAGTGAAAATTGGACAAGGCCTGACAATAAAGCCACTTTAATATGGGATATTCCTATTCCTATCTATTCCTATCACTTACATGAAATGAGTAGGCAAAATAAATGCAATAATACTTTAGCAATTGCCATTTACCTCGATTGCTTCAGATATTGATCTTGAGTTGAAACTACTTTCAAGTCTAAGCCGACTAAAGAAAGAAAACCCCACTGACAGCAAATTACTTTTAACCCACGTAAAATCCAAGGAACACAAATTTCTAATCAAAAAGTCTTAAGAAAAGAAATGAGCTCACTCCTTTTTTAATGGTATTATAAAAGCTGTCAAGCGAGACTTAAAAGCAATTTAAATACTTAGAATATATAGTATATAAGACCGCAACTAATAAATTTTAAGGAAGCAAACGTTTAACGTGAGCTAAGTGTAGGTACAAAAGGTGCCCGAGAACACAGCACATCAACAAAAAAACACAACTAAAACTGAAAAGCCATTAAGCATAACAATTTCCGGAGAGGGAAAATAAAAATAAAAGGCAACAACTGAAGAAGGTGTGCAACAAGCGAAGCTGCACTTAAGACGTTTAACAAAAGGTAAAGTCAGATCATAAGAGAAAAACAGCCCGGGCAGAGCATTCTGAGTCCACTCTCTCTCCATGTGTATAAGGTATAAGTGGGCATGGTATCATGGGCACTGCCAATAAACAATAAAAGCTGAGCACCTCCTTTCGAGTCCTTAACGTCTTTGGCATTGTGTGAGCTTTAAACACGTAATAACCTAATGAATAACTTATGTAACCCATAATACCTGGCAAATTACGTGAGAGTAAACAGCGGATGAAGGGGTCAGAGTTGATAGAAGGGAGGGAAGGGAACACAGCGTCAATTATTTAACTAGACCCCTGTGGCATATTAGACAATATGAGAGCCGTGCATAATTCATACTTGACTAATACGATAGCATTTAGAAGTACCTCCAACAACAACAAAGGCCCTCTGCATGTTGCGCTGCAAATTTCATAATTTTTCTTTTTTTTTCAGCCGTTGTTTATTTTTGAATTTTTTTACACTGGTGCTTTGTTCGAGTGCCACTTTAAAAGTTGAGTGGCACGCCCTCCAATTGCCTACTTCTTTTTTATATATCTTTTTTTTCCTTTCGCTGTTGCCAGCGTGTTTGTGGTTTGGCTTCTTTCATTTTTTTTTTTGGTTTATTGCATGCAATAAAGCAAAGTTCAGAGGCCATTATCAGCGAGCACAATCGAGCCAGGCGAACCAGACTTATAGACAGCACCAGACACACACACAGACAATTGAAATAGCGGAAGCGCCAAAAAGTATACTTTTACTTTTGCAGAACGTCTGTGGTTGTTGTAGTTGTAGTGGTTGCTGTTGTTGTTGGCACTGACTTCTGTTTTGGCAGCCGTTTTTCTTGTTTGAGGCCCTGCCCCCTTGTGACTCTGCTGCCACTGTTATTGTTGTCGTACTTTGTTGTTTGGCAGCTTATGAAATATTCAATTGAATTTAATGTACACGACCGACTGACTGACTAAGCTGAGTTCAAGCTAAGTGCATAGAGTTCAATCCAATGATGACTCCCAGCGATGACTTATTCCTCAGACTGTCTGTCATTTGTTCTCCTTTGGACTGATTACTGCTAATTTAATTGATCAGGGCATATGAACATAGCTGATATAGAGATAGATCTTAGTAACAAGACTTTGGCCGACCTTAATTTCTCTTTTCATAATAATAAAGCTAAAACAATATATAAATAATTTTCATTTGAACTTGGAAACTTGAAACAACTTAATAGATATTAAGGCTAATACTGCATCCCTACACAGTTCAGTTTTAAGTTAGTTTAATCTAATAACCTTAATTAGAGTTTTTTTTTTCCTTTATATTTCATTTGTAAATCATTTCCAGTCGTTCAAATCTTAATGTGGAATGTCTTTGTAGGCAAAAGCAGGAAAAGTCTGTCTGGAATTTTATTTTATTTTTATTTTTTCATAACATAATGGCGGGGCTTTACAGTTAATGGATTGCAAGTGTTGCCAGGCTGTGCTCTAAGCCTTCGGTTTATTTTTTAGCTTGCAAAAACGGCACAAGTCGGCCTCGTCCTCCTCATGTCTCAATTTCCCCTTCCGTGCTCTCCAGTTGGCTGGCCGGAGTCCCATATGAGCAGCTGGCTCCCGAAGCACATTGCTTAATGGCGCTAGTTGCCTTTTAAGTGTAATTGCCGTGTCCCAAGTGTTTGTAATGTGTACAAATTTCTAAAATTTTTCCTGCCAACCAAGAACCAAGCTCAGACCCATCACTCAGACCCAACTATTTCGAGGCCGTGTGTGCTTTTAAAATTATTACTTTATTTGTAAATATGCTTTTACAGCTTTAAAGAATGCAGAATACAAATTTAACTATAGTTTTACTCACTGGCAATGTGCTCGCTGTGAATGGCCAACATGTTTGCTCGAAGGGGTTTTTAACAGCTTTTCCCAATATGTATTGTATTTGCTTGTTTGTTGTAATGTCCTTTTTATGGGCTTAATTCGCGCCCGCATCTGCATCTGCATCTGCTTTCTGTTTGTCGGCCGTCGATAGTTGTTGTTGGTCCGATGACAGTCAAAACCGCGAATTTTGCGGCCGCCGGAAATTTCACACTTTTATTCTCGATATAATCACACTCGTATTTAAAGCCGCACCAAATTGTTGTCGCAATCGCCTGAAAAAGAATAAAAGGATTTTATCGGAGTTATTATGGATTGAGTTTTATGCAGCGTGAAAAAAAGCAATAATCAGTGAAATGCCCAAATGCCCGGTGGGGATAGCAGGCAGACTTTTTTTTAGACTTTGTTCATCCCTCTGACGAAAGCTTTGCATTGAATTGTGCAAACAGAATGTACAAATACCGATTCTGTCTTTAGAATCTTTAAAGATAAGTGAAATTCTTTATTACGTGATATTTAAGATTTTAAAATAAAACTTTATATTATACATTATATTCCTTAAATTTCGACGTTTTGCCTTCATCTTTAACACTCTATCTTTAAAAGCCATTTATGCCGTCAGTCGTTTCATTTATATTTAAATTTATCGCCATTTAATACGGATTTTAGATATTTAAGTCCGGTTTTTTCATTTAGTTTTCTTGATTGCTGAATTTGTTATGACCAAAAGCCACAGATTTATTATACTCTCTGGTAAGGCCTGCAATAGAATATGATTTACAACAGAGAGAGAAGAGATGCTTGGCTGCCGAGAAGGTAAGACCATTACTTAGAGAATAAGTTTAAAAAAAAATTAAAAAGTTAACAAAATACACGAAAATTGCTTTTTCTCCTGACTGTCCTGTTCTCTGCAGAGAGTTGGGCTCTCTATTTCAGACGGCAGGCGCTTCAGCGAAGCGCACACACACCAAACGGAAGCACTTGCTGCGGAAGTGAATTTCTTCGCTTCCGTTTTAGCGCGATTTCAGTTACGGCTGCACATAGTTAAGCGCAGACGTGCAACAATCAAAACTGAATGTCAAAAATACAATATACCAGTTGGGCATGGTTTGACAGCCCTGAAGACTGGCAGTCGAAACAATCAGGCTATGCTGGTCAGGCATTCAAGTCAGTCAGTCAGTTAGTTAGTTAGTTCACAAACAGTTCATTAGTATACTCATACAAGTTGTGACAACTTTATTCAGCTGAAAGTATCAAAATAATCGATTATTTTGGTGAACTGCGTTAGATGCATTTTATATTTTATATTTAACTTATTTTGGTAAGTTTCAGAACACCATAAACGGTTCTTAATGACCTCACAACTAATTTTTCTGTTTTTTAGATGTTAACTCAAGTTGGGCGCCAAGAATGATCTTTAACAATCTGTTCCTTGTCGATATTTAGTCTTTTATCTTTCTCTTACAGTTCCAGAATACTTGCATCCATACTTTACTTATATAGTAGATTAACTTACTGTCGTAGATTAGAATTGAAATTTTAAATATTTTTTATATTCACACAAATTGGGCGTCAGGAAGATTATGTGCACATTAAGTCAGTACTATACTGGCCCTTTAATAGTTTCTATATTTAATATTTAAATATTTTCATTTCAATAGTAGCCGCCAATTTATGTATTAAACAACATATTAATCCGTTTACTTTAAAAAAATTAATGACTAGTATGGATAGTTGAATAAATGTCCAAGGTAGTCCCACAGTTGCCAGCCCGAATGCAAGTCTATAAAAATACTTCGGAGCTACACAAATAAGCAACTCACTCAACAAACTCGAATTGGGAGTCAGCTCGTTGTTATTTTCGTTGCAATCGAAGAAGTCAACGGCAATTGTGTGTGTGTGTAAAACTTACTGAGTATGTCTGACTACGCGATTGTGTAGCACTTCCGCTTCCGCAACGAAGGCTAATGAACGTAGCCGAGTGGCAGCGACTAAGAAATGCCAGGTAAATGTTAAATTAATAATAGAGGAGCAGCCGCTGCACGGAACGGATGACTTTCTACCAAACGCCCGAAAATTATTGCAGGCACGCTCCTTCTCCGCCTTGTTAGCTACTACAGCAACAACAACAACAACGACATTTGTGTGACTTTAATTTAAATAACTTTGGTTGGCTTTAGAGCGTGCACTACAACAATTTCCAAAACTGGAGAAAACATGTTACAAGGTGGCTCTTTGTCATGGAGCTACCAAGAAGTCAGGGCCAAAACCACTAGAGTGCAGAGAGTAAGAAAATTTAAATCACGTTCCCTGAAAATGTGCGCTGACTGGCACAAATTAAAGTAAGGAAATTAAATTTGTAACGCTTTCGCTTTCAATTATAATTTGGCTTTTGATTGCTTTTGTGTGTGCTTGAGCGAAATTTGCTGTAATTTGTCGTACGGCCTTGTCTTGAACTGACCTCAATTGGAAATAGGACTCCACAGAGTACACCCTCAGTCTCTGAACAAGTTTCTTTACTTTGCGGCTTTTGGCTTAATTATAAAATTGACAGCATGACGTTGAGTGAAAACCGATTTCGACCACAGTCCGTGTATTGTCTGCTGCTTGGATGTGTCTTGAAATGTGTCCAAAGTCACTATCGAACTACATCAAGGTAATAAAAAGTTGCGAAGGAATATTTCTTGAAAGCAAAAAGAAACGATTTTAAAAATCGATTTAATTGCGAAAATTTTCAGTTGTATAGGCACTTGATATTGGAATTTGTTCCTTCTTATTCTGGAAATAGACAGAAAAATGTAATTTTTAAATGATTTTTGATTAAACTATGAATGGTTGGAAAGCAAAATTACACGAACACGATTTAATCTTTCACAGAATTTGTTTTCTTCGCCTTAAAACTCTGTGTTTCAAGTATCTGCAAAGCAAAATGAATGATCTTTCGAAAGAAAGAAATCTCAGATCTAGCATCTTCTAATTCCCATTGAAACGCGTTTGTTGCCACAAGAAGCGAAGAGATTTAAGGGGGTCTTCTCATTCAAAACCCGTTTTTTGGACCCTTTTTAAAAAAATTCTTATTTGAAAACGCAAGGAATAATTGAAAACTTTTTTATTTATTGTATTACAAAAGGTTCAAAGTAAATGAAAAATTTTTTTTTGCCTCGATACGAGGGCTGTTCAAGAAGTAATGAGACTTCAAAGTTGGTGGTGAAAAAAAAAGGTGTCGTCACGGCGGCCACGATTCCGGGTCTCCGGAGCGTCGGAAATGAAAAAAAAAACGGGGTTATAATCAGTATAGATGTAATTCTCGGGTGAATGTCGACCATAATTTTGTGATTTTTTTTGACAAAATGGCGGCCATTCAAAACAAAATTTCAATTTCGGGCTTTTTTTTTGTAGTTTAGTGTAAAAAAAAAATAGTAAAATTTTTTTTAAAATTATGGTCTTCATTCACCCGAGAATGGTGACAATTCTGCGTCGATTCCACTTTGTTTCATGAAAATCGGTTCAGTTGAACTGGAGATATCATGGCCGCCAGTTCGAAAAACGTGGTTTCGAGATAGACGCGTTTAAAGTTTTGACTTCACTTGCATTAACATTAACATTGCTGGATAAAAATGGCCATATCTCCTTAAGTATTTCAAATTTCTAAAAATCCTTTTAGGGTAATATTAACAACTACCCAAGCAATAAATAAATGCAAAAAAAAAAAAGTCGAAAAAAAAAGGTGCTCAATGAGAAGACCCCCTTAATAAAATGCACACTTGGAGCATTAAAACTTAAATGAGTCCTGAAAACAAAGAACCAGGAAAGTATCGATTTTTCCTTTGCCAATTTGCAGCTCGTTATTGTTGTTCTTGTTTCGGCTCATTCGCCTGAATATTTGCCACATTTTTCTGTTGTTTTTACACACACACGCACAACAGCCTAAAATACACACAACACCCACACAAAAAAGCAAGGTAGACGCTACTGACTTGTCTTGATGGACACGTGTGCTTTGCTTGTTTTTTGCCATTGAATCCGAGTCAACCTCTGCCTTGGTCTCTGCCTCCTGCCCCTGCCTCTGCCAGTCCCCATGCTCCTGTGAACTTTTTCAGCTACATTTTTGTTGCTACAACTTTTCTGACCATTCATGGAAAATAGTTGGCAAATTGAAACAAAAACAAAAACGACCCTGAACGTTCCTTGCTGAATGGCTTGCTGGGTTTTCCCACTGCTTCCCATCATCAGCACCGACGGTTTTTCCTTTTCTTCTATCTTTTTTGTAGACACAATCGTCAGACGAAGTCAGTTTTAGTTTTGCATTTGCAAGTCTGCCCCCCTCAGACTACCCGAATCAGTGTTGAGCTACAAGCAAGACTTTTATAGACCAGTCAGTATGTGTGTGAGTGTATTTTAAGTGTGTCTAGAAGGAGTAAAAAGATTTTAAACCCTTAATGATGATGATGACGATGCCGTTAAAGGTATCATGTGGTGGCGTCAACAATGCGCTTTGTTCTTGTTTTTCCTGTTCGTTGTGTTATTGGCTAACTGCTGTTGACTTATATTACATGATGTTTTCATTGCTGTGTATATGTTGCCGAGGCCAAAGCCAAAGCCAGAGATAATGCATTGTTTGGGTTTGTTGTCTAGCTCCGATGAGCTGCACCTCCGACCGGTTTACAGCCTCCTCCTTTTGCTGAGCAAACATAATGGAATTTTCATGTAAGCAACTTACATGTTTTCAGCACACACACACAGACACAGGAAGAACAGAGACAGATAGACAGCCAGAGAGAGTGGGATGGCAGTATTTTCTTTCTCAATTAACATCAATCACTTTCGAAAGCTCAAATCTTATGTTAATATACAAATTCAGAGATTTAAAGTTCGATTCAGTGATCAAGTTTGTATTGAACAAAATGAAACTTCGACTCAATCAGAAATTGATTGACTTAAATAATGACAATATTTTTTTCTTGTACAAGATTTTTTTTATATAGAGAGAGTAGTGAAGCTTTTAAATAGTACACAATATAATAGGTTTATCTTAATTATCTTAAACACAGAAAGACAATGTTCAGTTGATCGAATAAATATTAACTAATTGAACCTTAGTGGCTTGAGTTACCTACTTATTCAATTTTCAACTCATTTTCTTCAGTCAGCTTAAAAAATATTAAAGTTAATTCTTTTCCTTCTTTGTTCTTCTTTGTTTTAATACATATACTTTCACTATTACACATTATAACTGACCAATAGATACGTCGACATAAAACTTGAGTATTGTGCTATTTTACTTCAGAAAACCAAATTACGCATACGTACCGTGCAACACAAGCAACTAATGGCTGGGCTGCTTTTGTATATTGCTTAATGCTTGCCGCTTTTTAATTCAAACTGTGCCAACTTAGTAGGCATGAATTGCAGGTACAGCGGGTATTTACCGACAAATAGAAAAACGAATTTAATTAAAACGAATGTGCATAGTACATATAATATGCACATACTCACAACAAGGCACATTTTATCCGGAATACGACTGTGAGTGGAAAGCTGTGTTGTCCAAAGGCGGGCGACACTACGAAATTTTTAATTACTCGTACTCAACTTTCGAAAAACTGAAGCAGGGTGAACTCATTTTGAAAATTTTCATAATTACTCGACGCTCAACGACGCTAGGACTCTTGTGGAAGCTGGACTCAGACCCAAACCAGACCCCGGAGCAGGACGAGCACGGGGAGCAGGTTCCAGTCGACGTTGGTTTAAGTGCACTCACACTCACAGCGACCAAAAGTAAATGAACTTATGCACAGAGGCACACATACACAGATGTGTTTATGCGAGTGTGGGTGTGTGCGGTTCGCTTGAGCACCTGTGCTAGGTTTCCGGGTGGTACGTGGTCCATGTTCCCTGTTCGGGAGCCATCTTACCCAAAACAATATCCACAGCATGGTCTCCTTGATGGTTGATGAGAGCTGTACGCTCTTGAAACTAAAGCTAAGTAGGTGCATTCATATAAATATTGCCCATGCCCATTTGTATCTGTGTGTGGTAAAGTCTGTTTCTGTGTTGGTATTTGTATACACACATGCATTCTTGCATATGCTGAAAAGCCAAGTTGCTGCAATGGCAATGATTGTGCTCAGCTTCGGGGCATTGCTAGTAGCGAGTGAATTGCCTCCATTGAAATTAATTTAATTTTATTTTGCAATTTTGACTCATGCATAGCTATGCTAAGATTTTTTTCACATAAACTTTTTAGAGAGCGATTTCACCACAGCTTTGGTGAGACGCTAAATGTACATGAATGAGAAATACAAAATTATTATGATCACAGTAAGTGAGCGATCGAGCTAGAGTACACCCGCTGCAGCTCTCTGTCAGGAACATCTTAATTCCCTTTCCCCCTGTCAAGCACTCAATACACGTCAGCACACACTTAAATTTCTGTGCAAATATTAATCGCCCATGCCACAAAACACCAAGTTCAATTGCGGCCAAGTCTCAGACTATCTACGAGACGGGTGTATTCGTTGTGTTTGCTGGCAACTCGAGCATGAATGCCATCTCCTTGAGCACACATCAGTTTCAAAACAATAATCGAAAATTGCAACAGTTGATTTTTTTTGTAATCTTCGCCATGTACAAAAAGAAATAAAAGTGTTACTTGCTGTTGCACAAATGCAAAAAATTTTAAAAATAGTCAAAATAAAGTGCAAAGAAAAGCAAGTCGAAATAAAATTGGGCATTTTATTGTTGTGTGTGCGGTTGCAACTTTTACTGTAGCTTTTACTTTCGTATGGCAATAACGGTAGTGAAATTCAGATAGTATAAAACTCTTCCGTCTCCCAACTGTCTCAAAAATTGTTGGCTATTATAGCAACATGACAAACAAAGGCACCAAATAAATAATTCAAAAATAGATTCAAAGTAATTTGCTGCATCTGAATAGTATCAAAAGTAGACAAGTACTTTGACCTTTTATGCAAATACACATGTAATTATCATACTGAATTTAATAATTGGTAAAAGATCTTAAATAGTGACTATCATTGCTTTATAAACTATAATAATATAAATAATTTAACTCAAATAAATACTGAATATATTGGAAAAAATGAAGTATGCTTAAATTAAGTGTGAATATATTGGGAAAAATTAAGTACGCTTAAATTAAGTATGTTCATGTAATGCTTAAACTATTAAAAATAATGTGTGCTAATACTCAACTTTATTTAAGGACTTTATTAAAAATATGTTTTATAATTGAAGCAATTAAACTTTTGTTAGACCCCGTACTTTAAAAAAGTAAAGGGGTCTATTAACTTTGTCACAAAAAAAAATGTGCGTAACAGGCAGAAGGAGGCGTGGCAGACCCCATAAAGTATATATATTCTTAATCAGCATCAACAGCCGAGTCGATATAGCCATGTCCGTCTGTCCGTCTGTCCGTCCGTCCGTCTGTAAGAGCGCCTAGATCTCAGAGACTATAAGAGCTAGAGACTCCAAACTTGGTATGTAGGTTCGTCTATATTAAGAGCAGATCGAGTTTGCTTTAGATTTTGGATCAGACCACTATATCATATAGCTCCCATAGGAACAATCAGTTGAAAATCAAGTCTTAGTATGAAAAACTTTTTTGCTGTTTGAGATATTTTAACCAAACTGACAGAATATGCATAAAAGATGGTCTCATACATACTGATCAAATTTGGTTGGAATCGAACTACTATATCATATAGCTCCCATAGGAACAATCAGTTGAAAATCAAGTCTTAGTATGGAAAACTTTTTTGCTGTTTGAGATATTTCAACCAAACTGACAGAATATTCACAAAAGATGGTCCCATACATACTGACCAAATTTGGTTGGAATCGAACTACTATATCATATAGCTCCCATAGGAACAATCAGTTGAAAATCAAGTCTTAGTATGGAAAACTTTTTTGCTGTTTGAGATATTTCAACCAAACTGACAGAATATGCATAAAAGATGGTCCCATACATACTGACCAAATTTGATTGAAATCGGATTACTATATCATATAGCTGCCATAGGAACAATCAGTCGAAAATCAAGACTTAGTATGAAAATCTTTTTTGTTGTTTGAGATAACTAAATTAAACTGACAGGGATTTACCCATACATACTGACCAAATTTGGTTGGAATCGAACTACTATATCATATAGATCCCATAGGAACAATCAGTTGAAAATCAAGTCTTAGTATGGAAAACTTTTTTGCTGTTTGAGATATTTCAACCAAACTAACAGAATACTATATGTATAAAAGATGGTCCCATACATACTGACCAAATTTGATTGAAATCGGATTACTATATCATATAACTGCCATAGGAACGATCAGTCCAAATTAAGTCTTAGTATGAAAATCTTTTTGTAGTTTGAGATATCTTTATAATAAGTACGGGGTCTCCGACAGTCGAGTACCGCTCGACTGTAGCACCGCCGACTAGTTTTATACTCTTAACAGCATTTTTAGAGCATTATCAAGTCCTAATATTGTATAAGCTTCATCATTATGTAATTAATGTAGTTCGCTTTATATTTCTGCTCATCAATTAATGACATATCGAGTGACAACAGCAATGATAGGTGAATGGCCTTTTTATGCGCTGCTTTTGTTGGTTCGCTGTCAGTCACCAACGCCGCCGCCAACGTGTTGTTAATAAAATATAACAATTAAATTGAAAAGTCGTCGCAGACGTTGCCATTATATTAACTGTTACCGAATAGATAAAAAAAAAGGTTTTCCCACATATATTTACAGTGAAATTAAATTTCACAAATAAATATAAAGCTTTTGTCACTAAAATAACAAGGATACCCTTAAATTTAAAATCTTGGAACAATCTTTAAAAATATTTTGTTTAAATACATTTATACTCAAACAAAAAATTACATTTGAATGTACTATGCAAATGTATTGATTTAGAGCAATGAAAAAATACAAAATGGCTTGGGAAAGCGACCGACAACTAAAATAAAATGCCACCAGTTGTTTCAGCTAACAAGCATAGACAGCAAAAATTCGAGTCAGAATGATGGGCCAGTGGCGGAAATGAAAATTGAATTTTATGCAAACACATAAGCCAATTGAAGTCAATTATTGTTTATGTAACTAATTTTATTTAAATATAAGTCAATTCAAATGCAGCAATGAAGAAGAACGGGAACCAAAATGGGAAAAGCATAGAATGCACAGGAAATAAACGAATTGCAGAGTTAAAGTGATGCAAAGCGAGTAGACGAAGTGCCAACAAATTGATTGCAAATGAAGGATAAAATAGAAAAAACATTTTGAGCATGAAAATACAGACTGAACTCTCAACAGGGACAACGCCTGAATGTGCATAAATATATTGAATATCGTGAACTAACTAATTGTTCTGTGTAGCTGCAGCGATCAAATGTTAAGTGACCCATTTTTGAGAACAAATTTAGCAAATTTGATTCCCACGCTTTTTGGCATTAGGCCAAGCAAAACACTTCCGAAAATAAAATAGCAACCCAAATATCCATGGCCCTAGTTGAATATTGTTGGCCATCCATCATTTCTTGTCTTTCTGTAAATTTTTTAGTTTTTTCTCAGAGCGAGCGAGCGACAACGTGCAGTTCGTAACTCAGGAATATTTTTTTTCGGGTCGTGTGTTAGTTTATTTGATTGATTGCATTGTTTAGTGCAACATATTTATTTCTACCACGCCTATTAAACACTTAAAGCTTAAGGCGTAGCAACAAAAATGGTCTGTCTTTTCATGTGCTTATCTTCTGGGCATGTACATCATTGTCACAACCAGGAAATTGATTAAAGCGGCCAAATATAGGTACAGCTTTAAGCCCAAACTCATCTTATCACCAACAGCATCCTTCAGCCATCTACCACAAATTCATCTTTACTGCAATCTCAATGGCGTCTTCTTTTCGTTCTTATTCTCTTAGCCATCATCATTAGTGAAAATGATTTCTTATTCAATGCTGGCTTGTGTTCTGCTTTGGCTTTTGCTTAGCTATTGACTGAGTTTTTTTGTTTTCAATTATTTTCTTCTGGTTTCTCCGGGTTGTTGTCATGCTGCATCGATTTTTTATGCTTAGCTCGTTGAGTTGATGGAAATTTTGTTGGTGTTGTTTTTTTGTTTGATTTTTAACCGCTTGCACTATAATAACAGCCGCCGCATTGCAATGCATTGGCAGCAATAATGCTGAATATGTTTTTTACCCCTCTACTTTGCAATTTTATTTGCTTTGTTAACTCTAACATTGATTGTTTGCAATATCTCAATTAGACGAAGCAGACCTTCAAAGCCTAGTAAATATTTTCTCAATTTTTGCTTGCTGTATGGAAATTCCTACTCATGAAAACGTCAAGAGACCAAAATATAAGAGAGAAAACCACATTGCTCTCAATATCCTGAGCAATTTCAAGCAACTACAGAACAAGAATAGATAGTCAAATAAATGCTTTGTTTGTGCTATAAACATAGCCAGCAGATATTTAAAAAAAGAAAACTATAAAATTATTTGATCAAAAATGTATTAATTTTACAATGTCTCCAATCTTTCTTTCGGAGCTTAATTCATCCAATTACTCCCGAGAGACAGAGAAGACAGAGAGTGAAAATGACAACACAAGATGATAGTAATACATGAATAAATCCCTAAAATACACTTTATTGTCTTAGAGATTTGTGAGGTGCTCGTCAATGTTGAAATAAGTTAAAGGAGCCATTAAAAAGCATCAAAAAAATATTTCTGTATTATGTATTGAAAATAAAAAATCACACGTGATGATACCAATTTAAACACATCCACTTGTCCAGAGCCACAGTTTTGACTTCTGTTTTTGCCCTTCCATAATGATGTGAATTCTGGTTCAGATACGGCTTTCAAGGACTGCGCCCTAAATAAATAACCAAGTAACTTTTCAGCTTTAATGAATATTAATAACAGTAGATTTTACAACATGTACGTAGGTGTGTGTGTATGTTATATGCAAAGCATCAACGATGACATCCAAGTGACAGAGCCAAAGCCACGTTGCTCATACGCCGCGATGTCCGCACAAAATGTAAAATGTGCATTTAAATTGAATTCCTTTATGAATTCGTGGTAACGCCTGGCCACGAACCACACAGACTGAACAGCTCCAACTTGCTGAAGGTGTTGCCCAATGCGACCGTCGCGTTTTTATCAGATTAAAAACAAGTAAAAATGTTAATTGAGCGCACTCAACTATCAGATACCCGGTACCCAGGCCCTTATATACTCAAAACACATTGACACACACATTGAACTTTTACAAGCACAATTAAATCACGGTAGATAAGCAAAAACTTTAATTGGGCTCAGCTAAATGGCAAAACTATATTTAATACATTCATATACAAATTTAACTTATAGGGTATTAAATATTTGCACGATTAATGCAACTTGATATTGCTTGTTCATTTTATCACCCGATGCACGTTTGTGGAAAGCGAAAAAAAAAAGAGGGTAACTAACATAACTTTTTGGGCGCGCAGAGGGAAATTATGCAAAAATTCAAAAGCATAAAGTTTCACCCTCTACAGATGCAGTTTTCGCCACGGAGAGGTAACGACTCGACTCTTAATTAAAATGCATTAAGTGCGAGGAGACCACAACATGTTTGAGGTCACATGTTGTGGTCTCCTCTCCTTAACCTAAAAGTTGGGTGAACAACATAAAAGTCAAATATAAAGAAACTTTTTTATAGCACTGTGAACAAAACAAATTAAATATAATGCCACATAAAGCCACTGTCATAAATAAATTAAAAAAAATTTCAAATGGTTGGGTGCTGGTCATCAATAAAGCGAACATTTAGATTGTTAATAAGTACAAATTTGTTTATCATATGTATAGGCAATTAGCCAGTCTGTTTATTTTAAATTGTATAATGTAAATCATAAAATAAATATATCTATTCACAAATAAAAATGTTCTTAAATTCAATAGAGTTCGAAACCCTTGTTGTAAAAGTTTTATATTATAATTTTTCTTCATAGTAAGCCATTTTCATAAATAGCCATTTAAAAAAAAAACAAGCCTGCACTTGCACACACATGTAATTTAAATAATCCAACATACATATACATAGATACGAGCATAACAAATAAAAGCAAAAACGCCTCTAAATTGACAAAAATCTACGGAGCGTGAAAAAGTGTTATAAAAGCTTATGAGCCCGACCCTAATGACAGATTTTGTTTTTTGTTTGCTTTTTTTAATTCTTCATATTTTTTTTTCTTTTTTCTGCACTGCTGCCCTTCGCCAACATAGCAGTGTTTCGTGTATAGTATGTGTGAATAAATGGCAGCCGCAAAGTATGAACAATTTAACACCGAAAAATGAACCGTTTTTTAAGGGCCATAAAAGTTGAGCTGCACCAATGGGTGACATAAGCCGCTCTTAACAAAAATCTTTCGCGCATAATTTGTATATCAATTATATCTGACGTAAATTTTCACTGCAATTATTTTCGGTTTTGTGGTTGCTGCATATTTAAAAGAATAATAAGTATGTGCTTTGGGATCATATATTTCTAACGAAGAGTCCTTAAAGCAAGCACAACAAGTGACAAAAGAGGCAAAGTTTGCAAATAAAAATAATAGAGCTAAAGCTCGAGCGATGAAACGATACTGCACGGGCATGCGGGAAGTGCTGAATCACCGGAAATCCATTAAAGGAAGTCCCAACTATTGATTACGTCGGCGGCGTCGGCAACTGCGACGTCGACAGCGCAAACGGCACAAACTAAAAATGGCTTTGTGTGTGCAAGCAGCGGAAAAATTATGATAGCACCCGGTGCCGTTCGGTATGAATTCCAGACCCAGTAAAACAGGGACAAGGCATATATAAATTTGCATTGCATTGGCATTTTAGAAGCGGGTTAGCTTTCAAATTGAATTTGATGGCTTTTATTTGCAACTTTAATTGCATGAGACGGCTCTTGTTGCTATTCGAGTGTTTAGGGTATATTAGCTGTATTATTATATATTATGTATATCTAATTAGTCGATAAAAAAAAAACAGTTATCTGCAAATATAATTAAAAATGGCTCTGAAAGACATAACATCTATGAATAATTACACTTTTTTTATCTAGAACAAGTTCAATCTGTGCATAATATATTAACATATATGAAAGATAGTACAAAAATATTTTAAAAATACTTGTTACACTAACATAATCAGATTGATAAGTTTGTCATGTGCATGCAAGCTTCGTCGCATCAAATTGAACTGTGTCTTTTATAAATTTCGTTTTTGTTTTGGTCGTTTGGGTATGCCGCGTCATGGAAACGTTGCTCGACGGCATAGTCGAAAATCATGGCGAGATAAATTGCCAAAGATAGCAATGGATGGAGTTGCCGTTCCACGCTATTGTTCAAAATCAATTTAGTGTTGAATTGGGGCCAAGAATCCATTTCAATAGCGCCAGCGTCGACGTTGGCGACGACGTCAGCGGCGTGAACTTGGCGGATAGGAAATGAAAATACCGGAAACGCGGACATTTTCTCCCAATGAAAGTCAACAAAAAAGACAGAAAAGAGCTCGCGGATTTTACGTCGGCAAATGCCATGAAAAAAATGTGCTAATAATTTTCAAATAAATGTTGAACCCAGAAAAATAGCAATGACTAGTCTCACTGACTAGCTTAAGCCGGCTAAAAGACGGACAGACAGTCAGATTCTACGACAAACTCGCATGTGTGCGCCTCTATTTCCACACATAATTCAGACGCTTAATCCGGACCAGCCAAGGCCGTAAATTCAACCGAAGAGTCGCGTTTCAGTGGCTTAACTAAAATGGCGTCGGAGTTGGCGAGGTCTGAAGCCAATTTTAAAGTTGTCACCAGTAAATTTACTTTCATCCATCCGACAGGCGTTAAATGGTCGCTTAATTAAGGGAGAAACTCGACAATTAATTTAAACTATCTATCTTGATAGCCAAAACATATTATTTTTGATAGCAAAATAGCTTTATGTTGAGATTTAAAAACATTTTAAAATAATATATTACATACATATGTACGTATTTGCAATATTATTTCGAAATAAATATTTTTTGTAAGTTTTGTAATGCATTCAATTTAATGTTCTATCAATCTCTTAAATCAACTCTTCAGCTTTCATTAACTTAGAATAACTTTTTCTCTAGATGTTACACAGACAGAAAGACAGCAAAACAATTCCATTAAAAATAATTCGTCTATAAGTTTTAGTCGAGCTCGTGCTAAGAACTTACCACGGCTGAGGCTCGTTGTGTTGCCCTTTCGCTTTTGCTCTCTATACCATTTTTGCCATAATAAGTGTAAACTATGATTGCAGTTGCGTTTAACTGTCATTTCCAAAATTGTCTTTTAGTGTATTTTGTGTGTGTCTGCAGCTCAATAACATTAAATTTTTGTTTACGGTTATCTCGCTATGGGCTAAGATAAGCAAATTCTAAAGTGCTCCAAATATCAATCAAAAGCAGTCAGGCTTTCGGCCCATTTCTGAGCGCATAACTCTTGACAATGCAAAACATATCACTGTGCCGTTTTCGCTCAATTTATTTGCTAATTAATTTCAAACTATGTTTAAAAATAAGAATGATAATAAAATAAACATTATTGGCTAGTTGATTATGCAAAACTATGAATGCAAATATACATATGTACATAAGTATATCAATGCAATTCACAAAATTGGCAATTAATTTTAATGTATTTTCAGTGTATTCGAATGCCGTTACGGTAGCTCCAAAAAGTTTGCGCATCAAAAATATTTACCATAATGTGCCTTTGTCTTTCGCTTAAAACATACCGAGTAAATGATTAAACGCATAAACAACTTGGTTAGCCGCAAAAGCAGACAAAGTAGCTTTTAATCAAACCATTATACATAATAAGCAAAATGTCCGAGCAGCACAGACAAAGCACTGGTGGCTTGGACAACAGTCATCTCATATTCGGTTAGTCCACAGAGCGTATGAACAATGTGTTTTCAAGTTATAACTTTTGGAGTCGCCTGAAAATTAAATAAGCTTAGAAAGTTATGTAAAATAAAATTAATGCTTTTAACTGACCCTTTTGAGAATTCTATAAATAAAAGTTAAGTGTTAATTTAAAAACCAGTTTAGTTTAAGTCAACTGGAAAAAAATTCTAAACATTTTAAATATGTTTTGGTAATTATAAATTATATCGATAATAAGCAAAAATAATATGAAAGCAGTTTTAATCTGATTATGTACAATTATTACTATCAATTTGAAATACCCAAGGTAAGGATATATAGACAAAAAACTAACCAAAACATTGTGGAAGCTTAACTAAAACTCAATGGTCAGTTCGCAATCATTAATTCATTAAGCTGAAATTTGCTTTTAGCCAAGCTAACGGTAGCAGTGGAGGCCAGACAACCTGACGGTCATTTGTGCTGCAAATTATAAGCAGACAAATAGTCAACACACTCACACAGGCAACCCCAAAATATATATACACAAAAGCATACCGAGATGGAAATTAACGTTGCAATAAACCTACAACAAAGTCGTTGCACAAAGAGCCAAAACTTATTTGCGGTTGCCCAGGTTGGCCGAGAAGGTTTGCAAATGCCAAATTTTGTTGACATGCCTCGAGCTATAGTATACAATCATACCAGACACAGTGCAAACGACGAGTTCAGTTCAGAGTGGCAGAGTTCTCGTGTCTATGTCAGGGCGAGTAAATGATTCTGACAGATTGTAATGATAGAACAAAGGTTTTCTTGTGGCTCTGTCTCTGATTCTCTATCTCAATTTGCATCTGTCTTTGCTCAGCTTTGAATAAACTGTTTGGTTGACTAGCTGACCAGTCCAGGTCTGCCAGTGTCAATTGTTGCTGCCAGCTTGCATTTGGCGGAAGTTGGAAGTCAATATGTTAAGCTCCGACAGTCAGCTCATTTGCTCAAAGATAAATACGCTTTAAAAGGATCGTTAAGACTGATAAACTAAAATATATTAATATAAATATTATATATAGTATGTATGTAGTTAAAGTTCCACATTTTAGACGATCGCTAAGTTTATAACATAAAAATATGGTTTAAATCGGTAAACAATTTTTTTTCCTTCGTTTGACTTATAAGCTTATAGCTGAGTTGAGTCACTGAGTCATCCCTCATTCTCAGCGGATACCCTCGTTCTATGTGAGTAAGCATAAGTGTTTGGAATTCTGTGTATTTTCACGAGCTTTGTTTAAACAATTTTGACAGGCAACACATGCAAAAAGTTAACTTGTGTCTTTGCTTTATAATAGGTATAGGAAAAGGCAATGTTTAACTGTTGTTGGATTTACCGAAAGAAAGGGTACAGTGTCTTTTGCCCAACTCGCAACCTCAAAATACTGACAAAACTCGTAATTAAAATTAACACAGTTAACATTTGGCTCTTAATAACAATGCAAATGAAAAACAACAGAAAAATTAACTGAACCCACCGGCGACAACATCATGGCGTATACTTAACATAGAGCAAACCAAAGCAAAACCCGACGGACTATTGAAATCTCATTCACCTACAGAATGTTTCATTTAAATAAACACCAATGAAGAGATGTACCGAGAGGAAAGAAGTCAAAATGAGAAAGCAGACGGCAGCTTGCAACACAACATCATATAAAAACAAAACCCAAAAGAACAATTACAAGGAGGCAAGGTAGGGTCCTAGCCCCTACCAACTGCTAAATACTAAGCTCGACTATGCGGAATTTCAACAATAACAATGAAACAGAACAACAAACAACCACGAGAATTGTAATGATGAAATAAAAGTCAAGCTAATACAATAGCGAAAAACCGAACATGAAAACTGGCGCGCGGTGAATAACGGAAATACGACTACCCTTATTATTAAATGTTGTTGTTGCTGTTATTATTGTTGTTTCTCGTTAGCGTTACATGAAAGTGCAACTTTTACAAAACATTTGCGGCAGCAGCAGCAACAACAATTGTTGTATAATAAAAATCAGCTTGTTTCACTTTCAGAAGACCCTTACATTCCCCATCACCTAACCCACCATACAACCATATTCATGATATCAAATGTTGGTTTGTTTGTTTGCAACTCGAACTCAACTCAGCGTTTTGGTAGCCTGTGCTTTGACTCGGCTTGCATGCAAGTTCAAAGTTGTTGGCCCAATACTACGGAACACCTCTCCCCTCTCCCATGATCCCTCTCCCCTTGCTAACTGCTAACTGCTCTCCATGTTCGTGTTGCTGGCATCGAAGCTGCAAAGGTGCAAAGTGTAAATGAAGACTGATTGCAGTGCACATGATTTCGTCGACACACAAGCTCACACTCAGACACACACACACTCACACAAATACAAATAGACAGTGCATGAGGCATAAAAAACGTTGCAAGGGCTGCTGCTGGCCGGGTGAACTCGTTCTTGTTTGCAAAGGGGGTAATTGTGGTTAAGTGCTGGTTTATTGGCTTGGAAAGAGGGCTTAAAAGAAACATGCATTTTAACTGCAGGCCAACTGCTAGCTAAACTGGCTAAGGTTAAGGTTATTTTTTTGGTCAGGTTCACTTTTAGCTCAGTTACATGTATTTGACAATTGTAAAGCTTGTTTTTTATTTGATGGCCAAAGTTGTTCCAGCATGTTAAACATGCAGATTCTTGTAATGATAGTGTTCCTGGGCAACTACAGTCAATGGTAGTTGCGCCTGTCTGCCAAATAGTCAACTTATGATACATATATGTATAAGCCGAATGTCATTTAGTTCAACCTAGATTACAATATCAGGGCGAGAAATAAAAAATAAAAATAGTATTATAATATATGAAAAAGCCAAAATAATATTAATTTACCTAAGCTGATTTTGCTTTATTTAATAGCTAAAGCGTGAAATTAATTTCTAACGTTTCTAAAAATGTTGCCAGGCTCCAAGCACAAACCTCTCCCCTTCCTTTATTGCACAGCAATTCGCAAAGTACATGTAAAAATCGCTTTAATTGAAACACAAGTCCCATGGCAATCAGTTTTACCTGCACACACGTTGCTAGAAAGACAAGAAAAGGGAGGTACAAGGGAGGATCTGTCGCTCACTTAAGTTAATACGCAAACCAAATGTCACTCGACATTATGAACAGCAAACGAAATCAGTTAAAACTTGTTCGCTGCTCTAGGCAGGTCAAAACCATCCAACTAACAGGCATAAAGAGAGACAGAAAAAGGGACGGGCAGTGGAGAGGGGTATTGTTGCTGCTGATGTTGTTGAGCGGAAAGTTGCCAACATGTTTGTATTCTATTTCAATTTTTTATGCTCTCTGAGAACGAGCATCGCACTGAAGTGCAAACAATACATGCAACTAAACAACAGATCAACAAGTCGTAGTTTGCATACCCTTTTGTGTCAGTAAAGTTTTGGTTTTATTTTTTATGGAAAAGCGAGAAGAGATTTTATTGTTGAATAATTAGCCTACTATTAGTAAATGACTGTAACTTAAAACTATAAACCATTTTTACTTTGTGTTATCTGTTGAAAAAATGTGATACAGATACAGTTGGTAATATTTATTATTTGATTGAGGAAAACAAGTTTTTTTAACTAGATTATTGGTGTATTTATTTTAATATGAAGCAATAAACATATTGGATTAAAAATACTACTTATTATTACCACATAGAATTATTAAAGAGACTGAAGTAATATAAGAAATTTTTATATTTTGCTGGAAAGAAAACAAGTTGATTTTTTACTATTAAATAATTTTCACTTTTAGTACTCAGTATGTATTAATTAGTTTGATCAGAATATAATTTGAAGTGCAATGAAAATTCGAAACAACCTATTAAAATAGAGTATCGGAGTTCTCCGTTTCTAAACACGGCCTAAAAGCATGCAATGTTAGGCCTACAACAACAAAACAATTTTTGGCATTTTTCTCTTTAGACTGCAGAACCAGAATCTGAAAATGATTACATTTTGTACAGACCGACTGTGAGACTGGCAGGTCGTGTATGTGTTTGGACGGTCGTAAGTGCTAGCGGCTTTTGCATATTTTAGGAGTTCGACCATGGGCATCACACAAAAGTAAAAAACAAAGCAAGTCGTGGGCCACTTGTCAGCCATTTAAATGCATTTAAAAATTACCCAACAACCTAGCCGAAAAATGAAAACAACAATGGAAGCGGTCGTCATGTTAGACAGCGAAATTTCACATGCGAAATTGTGCAAGGGACACGCCCACAAACAAGGCGAGCAAAATCAAATCAACAGAATGGCGTGCCGCAATGGAAGGCCGTGACAATGCGAGCTCCATCCGCTTGTCGCCAACGACAGGAAAAGGGTTTGCCCAAACCCAGATGGATTCGGAGGAGATGTAGAAACCAAGCAAAAGAACTGAATGGGGCAAGGAAGCAGGCGGCAGGCAGTTGAGTCTATGAAACAGGCCGACTAGTTAACGCAAATTGAAATTGTCGCAGTCGAGGACAGGCAAAAGACGTTTTGGCAGCTTGTTCGTGCATAAATCACAGTGTAAGACTCCAGTGTGAATGAAGGGATTGACAGGGGAAAAGGGGCAAAAGAGCAAGCCAGTGGCCAGCTGAGAGCTGTAAAGTCAATTGACATTTTACAATGGCAATTAAAAAAGCTCTGGCCGTGGTCTAATAATTTAAATGCGAATTCTGCATTTAAGAAACAGTTTGAGGTTTGTTTTGGTTAAAATACACATGGCGTGAGTGCAAGTTTTTTAGTGGTCTCACTTTCTAATTGTTGTATTACGTTTTGCAAATTATCTATCATATTTACATAATTTTAGAATACGGAAAATCGAATCCAGCGACTTTCACATATAATTTGTCAATATAGCCTAAGGTATTGAGCTAGCAGAGTTTCATCCCAAATTTGTTCAGTTCTACGTTTCCGACTTGTTCCTTTTAATGTGCCATTTGTGGTATCTTAAATCTCTTATGTTTGATAAATTCTTAGCACGTTTTCCGTCTATTTATATACAATACTTATGTATACGATTTTTCCCGAATTTTATGTCATTATCATCTCAACACAACTTTGATATCTTGGTTAAAAGTTTTGAATGTCGCCTGCTTTCAGTCTCAGTCTACGGAGCTACAGAACAACTAGTCTATTCAAGTTGCTCCTCAGGCAACTGCTGTCACACACGTCGTATGAGTTATATGCCCTTAGCAGCCATCGCACATATACATTAATGCCTGCCTGCCTCTCCTTTAGTCGTTGCTAACTTTTGCGGCCTTATCGGGCATAGACTGCACTCCAGGCATGAGGAATATGATTTAAGCGCAAACTTGTGTCGTCTGACTTTGTCTTCTCTAGCAGTTACAGCTGCCGCTGTTGTCTCATTCATTTCTGCTGCAACTTGTACTTACCGCCAGGAACTTGCACAATTAACTATATTTTAATTGGCCCTGCTTTCCGTCTGCTGGGATAATTTATTTACAATTCTTACGCTCGTTTTGCTGACTGACAGTGTAATGTGTGCGATGAGAACAAAACCACATTCACATACTGTGAAAACAGCAACATGACGGACATCATCCGACACATACCAACACAGTCAACGTCCGACTTCTGCATCGCATTACGCATGCACTTTGATCAACACTTCTGTTAATTTTATGCTACCCGTTTTTCTTCTGACCTGTGGCTCTCGTATGTGTTTGTGTACGTTTGTTTAAATATTCATTGCAAATACCAATTTTATGTACTTGCGATTAAATTGGCAATGCCAACAACAACAATAGTAGAATTTGCAGCCGCAACTGAACGATTTTGATTTTTTTTTTTTCTTCTTTCAACTGATGGTATCGAGTTGGTTTTTTATCAGACTCAATTTGGCTTGTGGTGCGCGTAGCTTAAATTTTATTTCCCGATTGCATTGTTTGCTTAAACGTTTTTTAATTTGCAAAAGAAAACTAAATGAAATTCGAAATGTAAGCATAAGAGTATTTTAAAACAAATAATTAAAAGATAAAGAATTGCAAAGGAAAAAAAAAAATTTTTTTAAAGGATGAAATAAGAAATAAGGCCTTAAAGAAATAGGGCCCCAAAAGTGAAAATGATATAAAGCCGCTGGTTTAAAATAATACCCAAATTTAAAAATATGAACTTAGGCTCCACTGCGATGAAATAAAAAATTAAAGAAGGCCCCAACTTTCGGGTGGTATTTCATAATGAAATGGGTTTTCCAAAATATTAAAAATGTATTATTTTACTTAATAATCTTAAAATACTCATAAGAAATTTAATGCTCAATTTATATAATTTGATAAGAAGGTAACGAAAATATTTTGTTTCTCCACATTGGTAAAATGGACCATAAAATTTAACTCTTGCCATTCAGAGAACTTTCTCTCTTTAAAATATTGTATGCATCTATTTTAGCAATCAGTTTACCTGATTTAAAATAAAAATACATGATTTTCAGCAATCTTGTCCTCCCATAAATAAATCAAATATATAATTTGCATTTTAAAACAAATATACAAAAATTATTTGGCTAAAATAAAAGCATAGCAAAAATAAGTATGGACTTATTTTAAATGGGGCGCACAACGAGCTAAACCTCAAATATAAAGTGCAATCGAAAATGCATAAATTAAATTGAGCATAAAATGTGCAAAGCTAATACGATATATGATAATTTACAATATATACAACATACATGAAGATAAATTAATTTGGGCTAAAGCTTTGGCGACAGCTAAAATAACCAATTAATGTACCACGCACACACAAAACCGAAAGCCATAACCAAAATGTAAACTCAAAGCCAAGCACCAATATGACATCAATTTGCGCTCGTATTTCATAAGCACAGCAGCACAGTAAATGCTATTAAAACCATTCGATGAACCCAGTGACAACCTACAGCCAGAGAGGTTCAGAGATCGTAAATTATAGCCAAGGCAATCGAAAACGGCTTCTGACTCGCCATTGTGCCTGAGTCACCGTCTGCAAGCACAAGAAGATTTATGTCAGCACAGCACCAATAATTGTAGTTTCACGCTGCGTATGCGCAATATTTTAATTATGCAAGCAATTGAAAAATTTGGCACACACACTTGATCAAATGTGCAAGGCAACGTCCTTAATATGTTAGCATGCAGTGGGTAGAAGTAGGTGGAATTGAGTTCAAAGCTCAAACGACTTTCGCACTGTGTTGAATACTTTTCAGCGCACTGACTCATAGTGTTAAATTATTGAGCTGCTCTCTGCAAGTCTGTGTGTCAATATATATGTGTCTGTATGTATGTGCACTTAATGAGCTCGTGAGTGGGCGTGAGTGTGTAATATTTATAAGTTGTAAGGAAATTTTGCAGAATGAGTCTTAGCTAAGTAAGTTAAGAAATAAATCAAATTATCTTTTATTTAAGAAAATTAGTAGTTGAACTAAGCCACTGAGTTACTTTGAATGAAAAGGAAGGCAGTCCGAAGGGAGTTGACTTTATGAGGAACTTGAATGCATTGATCCGGATTGAGAGGAGTTGAGTCTCTGTCAACAGTCTCTGTCATGAGTAACAGCAGAAACAGTGGCAACATCTGCTGCAACCAGCAGTAAAATGAATGTCCGTCCGACAGACACACACACTCCAGCACACAGAAACACACTCAGTGAGTATATATTGATTAAATGAAGATGACAACAATGATTGACATCGTTGACTTAAGTCATTACATAATGTATGCCAGCAGATGTTGTAGCAGCATCAACTGCACGTAATGCAAGCATTTGCATATGAATTTGTCCAGTTTTGCATATGTGTATGGAAATACATATGTGTGTATGTGACTGTTGCAGACGTATAATTTGTTTAAAAGCGGGTTCAAATCCTGAGCTTCGAATTGCTTAATGAAATAAAAATACATAGCGCAGCAGTTCCAGACACACTCATACTCATACTCATACTCGCATACACACACAACTTATCATACAAAAAATTACTACAAATAATTGTCAATTCAGCAGCAAATAACATTATGTGACACACACAATTTGTTGTTGTTATTTCTTTATGGTTTCATTGCTTGTTTGTCGCTCGAGTTTCTTTCGCCCGTTCGCTAGTCCATTCGTTGATTTGGTCAGCTACACTTTTGGGCTCGTTCGACAATAGCCATAAAGATTATGATGTTGATAGTGTCGCCGAGCTGGGACACAAATATTGATATAGGAGACACACATTGCTCTCATATAACACCACCAACAACTATAATAAAAAAATGGAAATCGTATAAACTCAAGCACAGCTCGCATAAAACTTTTCGTCGCGTATAAACATTTTTCTATAAATATTTTCGTTTAAAGAATGGTGAATTTGTACCACAACTTGCTTCAATGCAATTACAAGAACGATGCGAGTTGAAAGCCAGTCTATGAAAATGTAAAAAATGTGAAAAGAACTTATTACTTATTTTGGTAGATCATAAAGCTAAAAGTTTTATCATAACTAGTACCGTTTTTCCAAACATTACAAAATTTTATCAACAACTGTAAATATAAGTATCTTTAATTTTAATTTTGCCAGATAAATAAATTTTTTGACAATTCAAGACATTTTCCATTTGATTTCAATGCACTGATAGCCTTCCATTCGTAATCGAGTAAAGCACAGCAAAAACTTCAGAAGTGGCCATAAAATTTTAAATGACAATGGGAGATCAACGTCTGTCTCAAACTCACACACACTCACACTACAATGTATACAAAATAAATGAAAGTGGAGCCCTTAAAAAAAGAAAATGAAATTATAAGCCACAAGAAAAAAAAACAGAATAATACATAATACAAATAAAAAGAGAGCAACAAAGACAAGAATGACAAGCCACTAATAGAGACCAAGCCAAGGTCCGAGAGACGCGTTCTCAGTAAGATCTCGACCGGGGAAATGTTGTCTGGGTAAGTGACCAACTACGACAGAAGCAAAGAAAAAATGACAAAGCGGAAGAGTGTTGGCTGATTTGAGGCATTATGTATTACAAGAAGAAATGACTAAAGTGATACTCAAATTAGATACAAGCACCTATAAAAGATACAGACGAAAGATGATTAAACGACGAGCGACCAAATTGTTTTATAGAATTCAAGGCACGTGCTAAAAGATAAAAGAGACAAGTGTTTTGAATGCAGTCTCAATCTCTGACTTTCCCTTTCTTCCTCTCTTCGCTGCTTCGTCTACAACAATAAAAATGTCGCCCATGGACGTGTGATCTAAGCACAGTTTCAGCTTATTGAACACATTCAATTGATTATTTTGCCTCATCCATGTACAACACAACGCTTTTGTATCTATAAGATGTTGGAGCAATTTAAGCGATAAACACGAATGCGACATTGGCTGTTCAGTGCATAAATAGCAGAATCTGACATACATGGCGTATGCGCAACGTTTCGCATCTTTTGTTTGTCACCAATACGACAGACAGGCGTTTGGTAAACTTGTTTATGTTGTGACGTGAGCCAATATATTTTATGCCAGAGCCAATCAGAATGCTTATAAATCTAACAATGATCGTAGGACATTCAAAGTCTCTTTAAAAATAAATGCATTGCGAATTGAAAGGTTGGCAAACAGTAACATAAGTCAGTGCTTTAATATTCACTGTCAAAAATATAATGTAATATTCTGGGGTGCCACAGAATTGCTTTCGCTTGAATTTCACTTAAATTTGTAAGAAATTTGTATAAAGTTTAAGTGAAATTCAAGCGAAAACGATTTCTGTGGCACCTCCGATTATTTTTGAAAAAAAAACTAGCAATGAACATCTTAGATAAATGACATAGAAAGCTATATGCTCTTCAATATGAGTAACATATGATTAAACAGGCAACAGCAATAGGCAAAAATTTCGAAAGTGAGTGGGCAATAGTCGTAAATTGGCTTGCAACTGAAAAAGTCAATGTGCAGCCATTCTAAGGCAAATATTATTGCAGCATTACGCGTATAAGCTCTTAAACGATTTGAATGCACTCAGCATAATTCTGAAAGTTGACAGTGCATTTTGTTTTACTTGTGATAGATATTCGGGTGAAACAATACTCAAATTTGGCTGTACCAAATCCTTAGTTTAAATTCTCACAAAAAAAAATTTATTTTGCATATTCCACTCTGAAATCTTTGTTTGTTGCCAATTTGGCTCAATCAGTCCGAACATTTCCAGCTGACGCTGCATTTATTTCAGTTTATGTTGGGCAAAATTTAAGTTTATGTTTGAACATCATGAAATAATTGTATACTATAGAGCATCAACATTTAGCTATAATGTTTTTACAGCTTGAAAAACTAGAGATAGAGGAACCCTTTTAGTAATTTTATACATGCCCAAAATATTGAATAACTTACAGCTGAGAAACGAACTCCATTATCTGAGCATCTGTACATTTTCTCACGTAGAGATAAACTTTGTTGTGTGTGTGTGTTTATCTGTTGGTATCTCGTCAAAGCAGCGTGTCCTTGAAAATGCTAAATATAACTGTGAATGCGATTCCGAATGTGAATGTGTAAAAAAGCAAATGAATGGCACGAGCAATAAAATGTTGGGAAAAGTTGTTTTTCCTAAAAGAAATCCAGCGATAGAGATGAAGCTGGAGCTAAAACCGAGGATGGTAAATGGCAATGTCGATGTTATATGTAGTCAGGCAGACAGGGTTCCCCAGAGTATAAACATAAACATGTTGGTTATTGTCTACACTTTAAAGCATCGGCATCTACTACAGCTACAGCTGCCTTCCCGTTGAATGAAGTATGAGTATACGCTTCATTCTCACAATTCACCATCTTTTCAATCAACAGCCCATCCTCCTTTCCAAATTTGACTCGCACAACCAACAAACAATCAGTTACACACAAACAGCTTAATCGATTTTCAGCAGGTAGCTCTGCATCCGCAGACCCGCTGCTTTAATATGGAAAAATGTTTTCCCAGCCCGCAGCAAGCAAAATCTTTTGTCAAATACATACAAACACACTGCGGACTGTATTCAGCAGGCATTAAAAAAGTAATTTGTTATTGTTTTTAAGCCCCCCGAGGATATCAATGTAACGAATTTTCAACATGCACCCATCGTCAGTGGCAAGTATTTAAGAGTGATTGTTGTTGGTTCTCAGTACTCCCTCTGCTTTTTGTTTTTTTTTTTTTTCAATTGAGTGAGAGTATTTTTATCTTTTATAGGGTATATTTACTGGACTGCCATGTTTGTCGAGCTTTTTAAAATTAGTTCTGAAATGAAAACCAAGCGAATGATTTGTCTGTTGTTAGAAATGCATATATTCGTTTACTATTTAGAATTAGAACTAGATCGAATAATTGAAAAAGTCTGTGGGAATAGGTACTTGAACAGGTGATTGGATAAAGGTGAACTTAAGAAGCTCAGTTAACAATTGGGTCTTATGAAAATTTTTTTTTCTCTTGTACCTTTTACAAAGTTTATACAAATAAAAAAATCACACATTCTACATAAAAACATTAATATTAGGGCATACAGCTTTCGTTACGTTAACAAAATAATTTTGAGTTTCACTTCCATTCACCAGACAAATGAAAAAAAAATGTAATATACATACAAGCAGCGAAGGAAGATATATAATTTAACTTTACATTACTTAACTTTAAATTATATATATATATATATAATAACATTTGTATATGTATTTGTATTTTCAAGAATTACAAACACAATTCATGCTTTATGTGGTATATTAGGTGTAAGCACATACAAACACACCCATCTTGGCCTGTAGGAGGACCCTAATAAACACCAAATATGCAATTAGCCAGATTTGAGATATTTGGCATAAATATTTGTGAACAGCAACGACATACAAAAGCAACAACAACAACAATAAATACAACAACTGAAATTCCATTGGTAGCAATAATAATGACCAGTGTTGTTTGTGTTGGTTTTGGTTTTGATGTTGGGGGTCATGCTTCCTGTCTCGGTTTGCATTTTCCAATTTGTTTTGTGGATTATGAAATCTATTTAGTTTAGCTTTGTATGGCCCAAAATGTCTACGTGTGCTTGCGCTTGTACCCCGATGATAAATTCTATGGCCACACGTAATAGGGAAATTAAAACGCAGTGCCATAAAAAACCATTCCACCTGCCTTGAACCCGTTTAAAAGTGCAGCAAACCCTGCGTCGCGAATTACGAAGTACAGTGCATGCACAGTAAATACCAACAGCGAGCAGCGGGCACATTGATTAAATTACTTTGGCCCCCAGAAAGGCAATACAAGACAGGAACAACAAAAGCCAACACAAAAACCATTTGAGTCGTGACTAAGTCACAGGTTATTTGGTGGAGGTTGTATCAAATAGTGGTTTAGGAATACAAAACAAAAATCACGATTTTGGGAAATTACTCAAAAAAATGCAGAAACCCATTGTTTAATTTCTAAGACCTAAACTGATTTAAAAGAATTGATGAATGCATCGAAGAATATATTACTGATAAGAAAACATAAGGAATTTAAAAAATAAGATCCTTATGTTGCTATGTTATATTTAATTTTGTAATTTTTTGCTGGGATTTTCATACAAATAATATCGAAAGTTCTATAGCCTTTGATAAAACAGTTTTAATTTAAATATTTAATTTATAGCTGCAGAATTTTTATATTTTATGTAGGCTGCATTAAAGGCAGAACATATTTGAAATAATTTGCGAGTTTCGCTTATCAGAATGAGGCTTATAAGTACAGCAGTGGGTGAGAAGAGTAAGACTTGAGTGGCCAAATAAAACTAAATACTTAAAGTCATCCCCAGAGTTGTTTTCTCCGGCAATGCCTTGCCATCACTCGTGGCACTCATAAAACTAAACGACATTAGCGACCATGTTTACAACACAGAATATGATGACTGAGAGTTGGCAAAACTGTGTGGATGTCTGTCACTCCCAGCAGCATCATTACCAGAGCGACTTCCGTTTGGCGCTACTTTTCAAGCTGAAAACGAGCATATAATTAGAAATGTAAAGAGTAGACCAAGTCAGACCCGCCAACCCACAGTCAACCCAGTCAGTCAGGTTGCAAAAGCAATGGCAAAAGTCACGACTATGTCGCACCGGAAATGTGCACACGCAAAAGAAAATTGCAAATGAAAATGAAATAAAATGGCGCAGATGTAAATACAAACACAAACACACACACACAAATACTCTCAGGCTCATTGCCTATGGGGCGTATTTTATTCTTGTCCGCCTCATATTCTTAACAATAAGCAGCATAAAAAGTTATGCAAAAAAATCTTTTGCTACTTTTGCTGCTACTTTTTCACTTGCATTTCCGTTACAAGGGAAACTGACTTTGCATGTGACGTTTGTGGTTGAGTTTTTTAAGTTTCAGCTGACGAAACGAAAACGGGGGCAGCAGGTGCGGAGATAAAAAGAGGTAAGAGGATAGATAATGGTTAAACGCCGCTCAGAAAAGTGAGTTAAAAATCTAAGTATTTCTTCTCGAGTTCTCGAGTAGAATGGAAGAGCTTTGAAATTCAAGAGACTCAAGAGATTCATTCAAAGTAATTAATTTAGCTTTGAAGCTATAAACTTGCTTTGAGATATTAAGACTATGCCACATTATATCTTGCAATGCATATCTATACCAATAAGAACGTTTTTCATTGCTTATCTTACGAAGTTTATAAATCATTGCTTAATCGAGAATAAATCGAGCTAGATAAAGTTAGAAATATCCTTTGAATACCAAATTTAACTTATTGAGTATCATTAAAAAAGTGATTTATTTATTTATTACATTTTTCAGAAACTTTTCATGCGTAGCAACAATATCATAAAATTCTTATAGTATATATGCCATTTAAAAACAAACTTAACAAAATATTAACGAATAAATATTAAATCAATATATTTATTTATATTCTCTTTTAAAGTTATTGCAAAATTTTTTTTTTAAAACTTTTATTGCTGTAACTTTAATTGTGTGCATTAATAGTCAGAGGTTTATGCGGAATTTGCTATTTTAACAAAGATATAAATATTATTTGCAGCTCAACTGTTTTTGATCATACTTTTTTTTATTGTTTTCGGTATTACATGTATGTTTTATTGAGTACTATTAATTTTGTAATTTTTTGCTGGGATTTTCATTCACATAATATTATTACACATGGCATTTATTCCTGATTATTATGATTTTAATATTAAATTATTAAATATGGCAGCTTAACGCGGCATTTTATTTCAATGCTTACATCTGCTTTATTGCTTAATTTTTCCGAGTTTGCTGAACTTATTATGTTTTGTTATTTGCTAAATAAATAATGACACTGCAATAAGAGAATAATTATTTTCAATTGTAATCCTTTTTCAAATAGACAAAAGCCTTAACAAAGACATTAATTTCCATTAAAGAGAGAACACGTATACGCCGTGTGCAAAGCGTGAAAATTATGAGCTTTAAGACACAGCTGCGAAAGTTTTAAATTTTCCCTTTTTTGTATTCCTTGTTGAAATCAACCATGTGCCAAAAGCAGCCAGTGAGAATATAAAAGGGCAATGAAGAAGCTAGGAGCACAGGAGAAGAGCTGTCAATAGCTGAACAAAACACAAACAAAGCAAAACTACAGAAAGCCAAAGAGCTCAGACTTTCGGCTGCTCTACTCCTGTGTACAAATTCATGTTTATGCCTATGTACTTTATATGTAGTTGTATTTATATTTTTATATATACCTGAGTGTCTGGTTTATGTGAAGAGGCGACAAAACAAAAAGGCAGCTGTGTAAATTGCGGGCGAAAATTCGAGCCAAAAAGACGGCAACAGCGAGAGAGAGAGTTGTACAATTCACAGAATGATGATGATGATGATGATACTTGGCTGGAGCAAAGGCGCAACGCTTACCCAAAAGAAAAAGCTTTAATGTTATTACTTTAAAGGTAGAATCGCTTAGTTTTGTACAGTTTAATTACGATTTAAATTAATTATAATGTTACGCCTTAAACGCAATTCATTAATGAATATCAAATATAAATATATAAACACACTTGATTTTATCTAAAATAATTTAGCACATACTCATACTTATACTTATACTTAGAAATAAACAAGCATGCATTCAGCAAATTACTCAAATACATGTACATTTAATGTAAAAAAGCGAAGACCGATTCTGGCTAGCTTCCAGCAAAAAGTTTACTGTATAACTATACTTACACAATTTAATTTATTTTTTTCCTATTTATTTGTTTTTGTGGATATGTGCTACATATAGAAAGAAGCTGAAACTCTTGCCCATCATAACATTCACAGCATATTTTTGCCTTGTGTGTCTTTTTAATTGTCTGAGCCCCTACGTATAAATAAAATAATTGTAGGTGAAAATATTCATAAGTAATGGCCACATGCGGGGCAAAGTCTGTGAAATTATAAAACAAGCGAAAGCTATTCCCTTTTCCCCATCTTATTCTGTACCGGGGCCTATGTCAGGTATACTTAACTTGAGGGTTGGTTCTCTCCGAAAGTTTCCTCAGCCGTAGGCGTGTTGATACGAAAAGCGCAGTGAGGCGTGCAACGAGTCATGAAATGGGTGTGGGCGTATAGTCTGTGCAATAAAGTGCAAGGATTATTGGGAAGGCAGCTCAGCAAAGGAAAAAACTGGCGGGCAAAGCATGACAAATACTTTTCTGTTTTGACGCTGCATTTGACATTACATTTAAAGGTTTTGAGCTAGGATTGCAATCAATAAGAAATTTCAGCACTTCAATTGTACTTTATGATTGCTGAAGCTCTTATTAGCCTTAATGAAACTTATTAAATTTTATTTGACTACTTAAAAATATAAATATACATCGAATGTAGGGATTGTGTTAAGACAGAGATGACACAGACCTTCTTTTTATAAGGTCAAATTAAACCAAAAAAAAACAAATTTTTTAATTTCAAGCAATAATATGTCAGACTCACGAATGTCACAATTCACAAAATTAAATTTAACCATTTTGCATAATTCTTTGAAATACTGACCTCAACTGCACAAAGAAAAAGAAAGTTGGCAATCAAAATTGTTGGTATATTTTGTAATTTCCTTTCATAATGACGGTGACAACAATGCGCTGCAAGTGGCGAATATCGAGAAAAAAACAACAGTAATGGTAAAATTACATATATGTTCGTACATGTTCCCTTCCCTGATCTGGCAGGAAGCTGCCCCTTCGACTGTCATGTGTCAAGGAAAAGGCAATTTCCTTAATGCCAGCATATATGTAAATATATATAGAGCGCAATTTATGTGTGCATATATTTACGAGTAAGTTGCTCTGCTTCGTCTTCGTCTTCTCTTCTCTTTTTTCTCTACTCTAACTTTATTCTTAACTATTGTTTGGTTGAGGGAAGCCTGCAGTTGTCACAATTTTCTGTCTTTTATTTGCATGTGAGTGTGCAAATGTGTGAGTGTGGCTTGTCCTCTTTGTGAGTGCAAAAAAATCGCAAACAGGATAACTAAAAAACGAACAAAACAAAGCTTGCGAAGAGAAGCAAAACAAAAAAGGCGGCAAGGCAATGTCCCTGGCAGCTCGAAGCCGGACGAATCATAGGCAGAGAGAAAGAGAAAAATAGTTCAGCAAGTCAAAGCAGTTTTTTTTCCTTGTCTCAAGATGTGCTCTCCTTTCCATCTCTATCTCTTTCTGTGCAGCATGTCATAAATTTAAAATCTAAACTAGAAGTAGCTATAGGCAATAATGCAATAACAGCTGCAGTAACAATATCAGCTCTAAATCTTGGTGGGGATTTTATATAAACTTTTTGCTTGACTCAACCAAGACACTTATCACAAAGATAAATAAAAAATTTTTCTTAAAAAGGGATGTATTGATTGCAATGATAAACTCTGCCTATTTTGCATTTCAGTTAATCTGCACACAAAATTATGTAGGATGGCATTTACTTACGGAATTTGTATGTATATATTAATTACGCTTGTTCTTTAAATTTGCAATGCTTGAATTAATTTTTCAAATAGTTTAAGCCATGAGAATACTCCGTTTACTATTTATTCATTACTGTTTATTGTATAAAAATTAAGCAACCAAAATGTTATATAGTCTGTGGCACCCCCGAGTGATACTTTTTTAACATATTTATTTGAGTCATAACCCTTTGGCTTAGCTTCTTCTGCATGGTTCAACTTGCCAATTAATTGAAAAGTTATAATTTTTGTGTACGCCAAGAATAAACAGCAATAACAACAACAAAGTCCAAAACATTTTTAAAAAGTGCTTGTGAGATTCTTTATCTCCGTGGCGCAGTGCGTTTGGCATCCGGTTTCTTAAATTCTAATGTGGGCCATGGGTCCCGGGCTCGAATCCCGGCTTGGACAGATGTTTTTTGTTTGTTTGTTTTTTTTTTTTAATGAAGATTTATTAATGTTTTCCTGACATTTTATGTTAATGCTGTTTTAAGATCAATTCAATGTTAATATCTGATTTTGTTTTTTTGGTTTATTTTAAAGAAATCTAGGAAACTAACATAGCGCTGTCTCGCTTTCTCTAACGCTTAAATCAATTGATTTTGTGCATTTATTGTATCATTTATAATTAATTAAAATTATGTAGTGATTTATGTTATTTTATTTTAAGCAATGTTTGCTTTTCCATAGTAAGTGCGAGGTCTCCGACAGTCGAGTATGCTCAACTGAGCACCGTCCACTAGTTTTATATACCCCATATATGTATATAAAATGCATGTCGAGTACAGACACAACCACAAGGGTTAATGAACTCAATGTGCGGTCCAAAAGATGCCCAGAGGCGGCTTCTAGAGTAAAACAGCCGCCAGCAGCTGAAGGGCAAATGGAACGCGCCGGCTGCCTTCGACTCTCAACAGTGGGTGTCAACAGCTGCACAACTGGGCACACACACACACCCACACACAGTGAAGTAGAAGAAATAACAGTTGTATTAGCTAAAAGAATCAGAAGTAGCTACACAGACACACAGAGAGAAAAGAGAGAAAACTGCGCTGGACAACTTTAAAAAGCGTTCGTTTAGCAGCAACCGCTGTGAAAAATGTCAACTCGAGCACAATTCGAAGCTTGAAATGTAATCAAGTTTTTGTCATTTAAGGATTTATTATATGCAATTTATAGCAGCAGTTTTGGCTTTTGCTTAAGCTGCAGCTAACGACGAAGAATCGATATACATGACTTGTTGAAAATGTGTGTACAGTGCGTATGTGTAATGTAGCTAACAGGTTGAAAATGTGTGTACAGTGCGTATGTGTAAAGTATCTAACAGGTGGCAGCATTAATAAATGCCTTGAAAGTTAGTAACTCAAAGTAAGTCAACAGCTGTTACCTGATATGGGAAATTTAATAAAAATTTGACTTTAATTGCCATCAATTTTGCGGAGACAAATTTAAAACAACATTTTGACAACATAATAATAATAAAAGTAGTACCAAATAGAAAAACAATTATATTAGTATAAGTATTATAATGATTTTGTTATATTAATGTGGGTTGGTATATGCAAGCGTCTACCAGCTAACAGTGATCCCTAGACAACAACAAGACGAGCAAAGACAACGAGCAACGACAAGAGAATAGACAACGAGCATGTTTGAAGTAAAGGAAGGCGAATTCACGCACAGGCGAATTCGCAATAACTATTGGAAAGCGTAAAAGCAGATCGACGAGCGAGATGCCGAACGAGAGTTGAAGTTCGGCCTCTGACGCGAAAGGTTGTGAGAACTTAAACCCAAACGACGAAAGACGCACATTCAGTTTCTTATTATTCAATATTATAATTAAATACTTTATATAACCTTTATATCAAATAAAACCCCACATTGTGGAGGCTCGTCCGGGATTTGATTAAAGAAAACGACGGGATTGTTTTGATTAATAAAAAGACGGAATAAAGAATCTGAAATTGACAATAAAAACGACGTGGAAATTAATAATTTAAAAGTGTGTGAAATAATAAATAGACGATTTATATTTCATGCAAAATGACGTGTTTAAATGACTTAATTCCAAAAAGCCTACGAGGGGCAACAAGAGCAAGCATTTGTGCAGTGCACAAATTCGTGTTTGAACAAGAAGGAGACAGAGGCAATCGAGGCCGTTTACGAGAGTTTTGTGGTTTCAAGTACGACGAAAACGACGCTAGATTTGCAGCAAAGCGTGTATACATACGCGAAAAACTAACGGAACGTGATCTTGTTTCAATTTGCGTCGTATTGAACATAAGCCACAATGCTGAAAATATGGCGCTACATATTTTTCGGAATTTGCTAGAAGGCAAGCTTCTGCAAGGCCAAGACGACGAAGAGGACAGTGATGACGAAGAAGAAACAGATGAAAACGAGAATGAAGACGCAAATGACGATTGCGCAGAAAACGACGGTCAAGGTTACGACGTACAAGAAGAAGTGCAGAGACGTTCGAGTGAGCGAGACAACGATAGTGATGTACACAGCGTGCACACAGCTGAAATTCCACAAAGAAGACATCAAGAGAATAGAGCACAAAGCACAATGCAACGACGCGATTACGACGAACAGCAAGCGCCACGGTTTGCTATAAGTTTTCGGGACATAGAGGAATCTATCCGAGTGTTTGATGGCTCCGACGAAATTGCTATTGAAGTATGGGTAGCAGAATTTGAAGAACAGGCTGAGTTTATGCGTTGGAGTAATTTGCAAAAACTCATTTTTGCCAAAAAGTCGCTGAAGGGCATTGCCAAGCTTTTTGTTTTGAGTGAGAAACACATAAATTCGTGGCAAGCATTGAAGAGCGCATTATTGAGTGAGTTTAAGTCGAGAGTCAGTAGCAAGCAGTTACACGCGCAGTTGAGTGACACAAAACGCCGATCGAAGGAAAGTGTTCTTGAGTACTTTTACCGCATGAGAGACATTGCAGCGCGAGGCAATGTTGAAGATGAAGCTTTAGTGCAATATGTTATTGACGGTGTTGATGAATTGGCATTAAATAAATCAGTTTTGTATGGTGCAAGAAATATGAGTGACTTTAAAGACAAATTGAGAGATTATGAAAAAATGAGTGAGAAAATTAAAAAGAGTGAAAAAGCTGTAAAAGACAAGAAGACGGAAGTGCGACAAAATATTACACCAGTTGGCAAAAAAGACGTTGTTTGCTATAACTGTGGTGAAAAGGGACATTTGTCTAGCACTTGCACGAGCAAAGAGAAAGGAAGAAAGTGCTTCAAATGTAATCAGTTTGGCCACATATCGAAGAACTGTGAAGAAAATGACGAAAATCAAAATGTACGTGTAATTAACAATAAATCAGAAATATCGATGAAAGATGTGTTTATTAAAAATACGAAGTGTACGGCATTATTTGACACTGGAAGTAAATTCAACATTTTACGCCAAGATTTGTACGACGAGCTGCGCATGCCACTTTTAAAAGCTTGCAAAGTGTGTTTGATCGGGTTTGGTAGTGGTGCTGGCAAAATAAAGCCGATTGGTCAGGTAGAGCAAAGAATACACATTGACGGTAAAGATTATGTGCTAAACTTTTACGTTGTTGCTGCAAAGTTTACGGACATTAAACTGATAATCGGGCAAGAGCTTTGCTTGCAGGCAGAAATACTGTTCAATCGCAATGGTGTTAAAGTTAGTAAAATGTCAGAAGATAATAACGAGAAAGATGCATATGAAGAATCGCACGTAATGAAAATTGACGCCGTGGACAATTCAAAGTTAGATATAAACACTGCCGTTAACGAGTCTACGCGTTGCGAGGTTCGCGAAATATTTTCAACGTATAATCCGCAAAAACAAGACGAACACTTAAAGACGATCACAAAGCTTATCTACGACGACAATAAGCAGTACGAGAATTCTTTTGTGAAGGCAGGCGTTCGTTACAAAATAATCAAAGATGCTGAACTTATAGTGGTTCCGAGTGATCCGCAGAAAACGATTTTCGACAAAGCTCGCGATAGAGGACATTTCTCTATGAAGAAGACGAAGGAGCTAAAATTCAATCGCAAGCGACGTAAAAGAGAAGGTGTGTTGCAACCCCCGCAGAAAGAAGACGTGCCGCTGCAGACGAACCCTACGAAGCCAACACCATCAAATGAGGCCATAATTAAGCTACGCAGCCAGAGCGTTACTTTTGGCAACCCTTTTTGTATCATTTCAGATAAAGTTCAGCGAGCGATTAATTCGACGCACACCAAAGATGACGAGCAGCTTCAGGATCTGATCCAGAAAGAGTCCATCATTGCATATTCAGAGGATCGCAATGAGCTACGGGCAAAGGCGAAGACTCAAATCCTTAACCTGCAAGACGAAAACAAGAAGACGTATAACTTACGACGTGAAGCAGCGAGGCAGTACGACGTTGGCGACCTAGTTGCCATAAAGAGGACGCAGTTTGGAAGCGGACTCAAACTCAAGCCGAAGTTTTTGGGCCCTTACCAGATCGTCAAGGTGAAGCATAACAATGCTTACGATGTCGAAAAAGTTGGCAGTTCCGATGGGCCAAAGCACTCATCATCGTGTGCCGAGTACCTCAAACCATGGTCCACATTCAATGACGAAGACAGCGACGATGCGCTCGAGGCGAGTGCATAAGCAGGATGGCCGGATGTGGGTTGGTATATGCAAGCGTCTACCAGCTAACAGTGATCCCTAGACAACAACAAGACGAGCAAAGACAACGAGCAACGACAAGAGAATAGACAACGAGCATGTTTGAAGTAAAGGAAGGCGAATTCACGCACAGGCGAATTCGCAATAACTATTGGAAAGCGTAAAAGCAGATCGACGAGCGAGATGCCGAACGAGAGTTGAAGTTCGGCCTCTGACGCGAAAGGTTGTGAGAACTTAAACCCAAACGACGAAAGACGCACATTCAGTTTCTTATTATTCAATATTATAATTAAATACTTTATATAACCTTTATATCAAATAAAACCCCACATTAATATTTAAATTTGAATAAAATTTGTTCTGTATTCCAAAAATTGGTAATAAAGTTTGTATTCGTTAAAAGTTTTAAAAATGGAAACATTTTTAAATGATTAGAGTATGGAATGCACTATCAACAGGCCAATAAACTTCTCATTGTATTGACTCCATCAAACTTAACCCTTAAAGCCGTTCTCATATAGCTTGAACTAGCAACCACATTGACCGCAAATGGCAGAAAAGCATGAAAACCATAAATTGACTGGTAGCCTTACATATTTATTAGACCGTAATATCAGGTCCTCAAATTTGATACAAATTGAGCAATTAAAGCCTTATTTAATTAAATTAAATAAAATAAAATAAAAAATAAAAATGTTAAAATTAACTAAAAATTTAACAAATATATGTATATATAAAATAATATTTTTTCAGTTTTACGATACTCCTGAAATCAAAGACACGCACCAATAAAATCCAAAATTTAATTTTTCAATATAAATTAATAAATATTTCCAGATATTTGGTAAGGTAACGTTTCCGAAACGGTACGTGAACGACACAAAGACGACGAAAGACGTAGGGACACGACAACGACGGCGACGAGAGATCGGCGCGTGGTGCAAACAACGGGAAAATGTTTACAAATCGGCTACTGCCACACAACTGAGGCTACAGGATGCAATTGCTGGCTAAGCGAAGCGACTACGGAACGGTATGGAATTGGAACAGACAACAGACACGAACGCGCTTGTTCACGAAGTGCCAAGAAAGGCTAAAGAGAGAGCGTGAGGTAGTGGGTGAGAAAGGGAGAACGCGAAAGAGTGAAAGAAAGAGAGTGAGAGTAAGAAGAAGAAACAGAGATGGAAAGAAAGAGACAGAGTTAACTAAAATCCTTGTGGTTTTACTAACCTACCGCAATGGCAGCAAACGTAGCTAATGAAATTAAACAGATTATGGTCATATATACATATTTAAGTAAATTATGTCAAGAGACCAAAATGCAACACTGCTGTTGCCTTAAGGACTAATTGTCAGTTACGAACAAATAGATAGAAATATATAAACAGACTGACAGACAAAATTGGCGCCTGCGCCGGAATGAGGTAAAACTGCCTTAGCCGAAGTAGGCCTAGGCGAATCAACATTAAGCAAAAGTGCAACGAAAATTGCCAACTGAATTATTTGAACCATTTCCAAAAGCATGAAGAGTCGAAGAAAGCGACGGCAAAACAACACGAATATGCCGCACAAAGCGGAATGAGCGAAACAAAAACAAATGAAGGCAAATTCTCGTGGCATGGCACTTGCCGGCATGTTAGCTTCATATGTATGGGTGAGAATCTGTGTGTATGGGTGTGCTAGTGTGTGGGTGTGTAGATGCCCTTCAGAACTAAAATTCCTTGACCTCAGCCGACGCTTGATGTTGTTGTTATATTTGGACACTTTGTTGTTATTTTTCTAATAATTCTGCCAGCGTCGACCGGCCGCTGCTCGAGCGACGTAGGCAGAGGCTGTTGCTGTTCGTTTTTTCTTGTTTCTTTCCCTCTCTATCGTGCAAGTTTTGGTTCGGCGTTGACGTCGACCAAAATTGTGTGACGGAAGCAGAGGCTGTTTCTGTTCGCTTTTTCTGTTTCCGTCTCTGTCGAACGAACGTCGAACGTTGCAGCAGGCAGCGGGACAAAGTTGTTGCAACAAAACGCAGCAAGCGCACGTGTCAAAGAAAAAAACAACAGGAAAAAATTTGACAATGTCGCTGCCGGCTGCTGCTACTGCTAAAACAATTCGTAAGTGTTTTATAATATAATTTATTAATTTTTTAAACAAAACTAATGCATTTATTTTTTTATTTAGAATATGAATTGAACTTGGAAGCATGCAAGGAGCTTCGTCTGGAATTTCTCTGAAGGCTGTGGGAGCTGCTTTGGCATACTTGGCAAGACAAGCTGCGTACATTAGGTATTAAAGATATACTAAAAAAAAACCAAAAACTGTAAAAAGAATTATATTAAAATTCAATTCAAAAATATGTTATTAAAAGATAATTTTTTCTAATTTTTTTAATTTTTACAAATCGATAAGGAATTTTAAGGGAATTTTGAAAAGAAATCGTTAAGGAATCCTTGAGGATTTTTTTGCAAAATTCCTTAGGGAAACCTTGGGGAATTCTCGGCAGAGTTCCTTAGAGATTCCCTTAGGGAAAACGGATGGGAATCACTAGGGAAAGTTCCTTTTCCTTAATAGAATGAACTCACAATGTTAAATTCCCTAGGGATTTTCAAACAAGATCCCTAGTGAATCCCTAGCGTTAGGGAAACAGTCCCTAGTGATCCCCTAGACATTCCTTAATGATTGAAACTGTAGGGTGGTCGCTGGGAATGGAAATTATGACTTTTTCGGGATGTTTGCGACACATACAATAAAAGCTGCAACCAAATGACAGCGAGTGATGTTTACACGCCACTTATTTAAATTGGCACACTTTCGGTAACTCTCAGAGAATGTAATAACAACAACCAGAACAAAAATAAAAATAATATCAGTCATTAAAGTGTATTTCAAGTTCATTATCTAATATCAAGGCGTGAACTGCACGCTAGCAAAAAAAAACAGGGCGACAAATGGAAAAAATTATCATTACAGTTAAAGAATAAGAATACCAAAAGGCAAGTTTTATTTAGTAAATAAATAGAAACACGCAACCACAATGTGAAAATCTCCCATCCAAAAGCAACTCATTTCAAACGCGACAAAATTGAGACAGAAACAGAAAACAAACAGTTATGTGAAAAATTATCCCGACAATTCAGTAATAAAAGAAACCGACGAATGATATTATACTGCTATGCGGTACTTTGCACACATTACATTTTTAAAGGAGGTATACGGTTTCTATGTTTTATGTATTAAACGATTTAAAGTCAGTTTTGCAGCTCTATGAATGTTTAATCAGGCACTTTTACCCGGTGTAAAACACATTTTTAGTTAGCTGGCAAAGCAGCAGAGGTAAAAAACAATAGACACAAAGACCGACATCACGGCGTATGAGTAACATGTATGACACATGTCACGTCATGCCATAGCACAATATTTTACCTATTTGCGGCACTAAAAAGAGATGGAGACGAAACGAAAGAAGGAGAGATAAAACAGCAAATAGCACGAATAACGACACAATTAGAGGCAGGTCGAGATAGGCAGGCAAAATAAGACATTTTGCGATAAGCGCACTGGATAGTTTAACGTGACAAGCATGTGAAAAAGAGTGCAAGGAAAAAATATACATAACTCGTCAGAGTGTTATGTGATAAACAATGCCAAGCACTGCCAACAAACTACAGCTTGAGGCAACACATGCTCACATGCGAACGATAAAAAGTGTCTGAAAGTAAAACATTTAAAATTAAATATATTCGTATTTTAAATGTCACTGATAACTAAATGTCAAACCAAAAAAATTATGACCACATTACCAACAGCCCCCAACCCTTTGAACTCCCATTTTTCCAGCGACTTTCACTTTCCATGACTTTATTTTCGTCGGCATCTCGTCGCTTGACAAGCGCACAGTGTATAATAGAAACAGTCGAAAGCACAAAACACAAAAAGAAAGAATAAACATTTAAACGAAACATAAATAAAAGAAACAAAAGGAAATGAAGAAAATGGTCGTTGGCACACATAAAAATGAAAAGTTTCTGCAAGGATTACAAAAGACAAAACGCGCATCAAGTGTTCGGCAATTTCCCGGGCTCTTTCTACTACTGTAACGTTCATAGTCGCAGCTCAGAGCTATGCAAATTCTTACACAAAACTAAATTCGAATAATTTTTCATTAAGTATACCTACCATACGCCCTTTACGGATAGTGAAACAGCATTAAAAGTGCCCAAGAAGCACAAAATCAAAACAAAATCGAAATTGTGGTACCATTCTGATACGAGTTGCAACTGCATATTTGTCTTTTTTAGTGTCCATTTGGAAAAATATAAAACGGAAAAGTTTTAACTTTAAGAAGGTTTTAAAACTGAGAGAACACATGAAAAACAAACGGATAACGCAACTCGTCATTCGTTGCACAATTCATGACCAAATTACAAAACACCCTGCAACGTCATATAAAAGGTGCACGAAAAGCAGAAAAGTAGCCACGTCTGATAGCTGATATTGGCGAATGGAATGGTTGTCATTTGCGGTACTTGTAGATGATAAAAATCAACAAAGAATCGCAACAATAACAGCAAATACACAATAGCGAAAATGAAAACAATGCAAAAACATAAATGATTATCACAGGACATTGCTGCTGAACACAACGGCAAACAGGATGTCATACTTTATTATTTAGTCAGTGAACTCACTGTACACCACAACATATTCATATCAACTTCAAAAAAATTAATTTGGTTGGAAATATGTACAACGTACATCATGATAAAAAAACATTAAAATGCTTTTAAATTTTCAGCAGTGAAAAGCACTAAAAATTGTTTTTTAGCAAAACACAGTTTTGTTGCTTGTATCCAAACTCCATTCCCTGTTATACTAAATAAATCAAAGCATCTATATACTATGTAATGTTATGTTATGTTAATAAGGCCTGTTTGTACCGCGACCACTAAAGAAAGGTCTATTGTACTGGCCCGTAAGATATTAGGCGACGTCCCGTTGGATATCAAGGCTTTTATCTATATACTAAGAGAAAATTAACATTTGCCAAAGTGCTGTGGTCATCAGACATAAAAAAAACCTCTTTACGAGGTAAAAGTCTAGTGACGAAAACATTTTCATGCCCCAAAATTTCTGATATCCAATTTTGTGACGAATAATATTAAGTTTTACACATAAATTATTTTAAACAAAATTTTGGCACTCGGCACATTGCGCTAAAATGTATCAATTCTTCATACCAAATAAAATTCATTCACTGTATTGCGCAGTGCCGAATGCAAAAATTTTGTTTAAAATAATTTATGTGTAAAACTTAATATTATTCGTCACAAAATTGGATATCAGAAATTTTGGGGCATGAAAATGTTTTCGTCACTAGACTTTTACCTCGTAAAGAGGTTTTTTTTATGGGATATCAGAAATTTTTGAATAAGACATCAGAAATTTTGAAATTGCAATATTTGGTGACAGTATAGCTTTGTCAACTTTGATTATTGTTTGTAATCCCAGCGCAAAAGCTATCAGCACTCTTAAACTCTGGGTGCTAGGACACTTTGCTGCTGCTGTCCTATTCCCATTCTAAGTAAAATGTATATATTCAGCTAACAGGTAATTTCCGCATTACGCTGCAAGCAGTGTCAAAGAGCCCTTCGAAATACCTTTTCAACGATATATAGATCGCATCTGTAGCTTCTATCGTTTGGATGCTATGGGGGTTTCAATTTTAGCGGTTTTTAGCGATTTCCCGCTAAACTAGCGATTTTTCGCAAAAGTCGTAGAGCAAACGGTTCCAGATTTTTGAACAGGAACAAGTGCTCATTCAAACATTAAAGCTATATCAACGATTTAATCCAAACAAACAAACTGGCTGCTATGACACTCGTTGCTGCTGCCCTATTCCAATTCAAAGTAAAACGTATATATTCAGTTAATAGGTTATATCTTCCAAACCTATCGGTAAAGTTTTGTGTGTCATATATCAAAAAACGCGAAATTTTACAAACTAAAACATATTGAAATTTAAAAAAAATCGTTAGCGGCGTTTTCTCAAAAACCGCCAAAATGTGGGGGAAAATACCTTATGTCACCTGTAGCAATTTACCTATGTACTTTGGAAAAAAAGTTAAAAGGTATGCATAACAGCCCTTCAAAATACCTTTTCAACGATATATAGATCGCATCTGTAGCTTTTATCGTTTGACTGCTATAAGGGTTTTAATTTTAGCGGTTTTTAGCGATTTCCCGCTAAACTAGCTTTTTTTCGAAAAAGTCGTAGAACAAACGTTTCTAGATTTTTGATCGGGAACAAGTCCTCATTCAAACTTTAAAGCTAAATCATCGCTTTGATACTAACAAACAAACAAACAAGACAAACTAAACAAACAGACTGACTTTTCATCTCATTTTCAGAAAGCCCCTTAAAATTTCAAAATTAATTATTTTTTGAACCGGTTGTCCGATTTTGATGATCGAGGTGTCATTCGACGCGTATTTTTGATGAGAATTGTAAAAAATTCAACGAAAATTCAAAAAGGCTCCAACGGCCCCATTAGCTCCAATAATTTAAATTTTTCCCCTCCCACTTATACCTGTTTATCTCATGAACCAGGTGAGATTCCAAAAGTCTTAGTATGCACATTTGTAAGTTAAGTTGATACCTTTCGATCGGTATATAACTCGATCTGATCGGACAGTCATAGCAAATCTTCCATTCTTCCTGTGTATATATGCTAGTCGCCTTCGCACCCTTCGTGCTGCTTTCGTCACTAGCGCGGACTGCCGTCCGCAGTGATAGATTCTTCAAGCGATGGATACCAAATTTTAAATTTAGAAGCAAATCTTGATTAGACTGATGCTTTCACTTCCTAAACTCTTTTCAAAGTTAAAACTTTTCTTAGCATTTTATTCATTAAAAATTTCAGTGTAGCAGCTCTTCAACGAAACGTTTAAAATCATTAATAGATCCTCGTTAAGCTCAACCACTTAAATAACTATTATACTTGAATTTACAAGCCTGGTTATAAATTTCAGGCTTGCAGCTTTGAAGCGGATTGAGATCAAAACTATGAGCTCATTTAAACAATATTTAAATTGTAATTTAGTCATTATCCCCAACGTTCTCACTTTTCACCTGCCTGCCACTGGCCAAACAACCCAAAAGCCAAAGCCAACGCTGGAGCGATTTCAGCTGCTCGACAAATAAAGCAATTTTGGGGGCATGTTAAGCTGTTTAACATAAACAGTAGCTAGCTCGGGGCAGAGAAAATTATGGAGAATTGAGGAAAGAGAGGAGATTACTTCGCAGGAGATTGACTCATATGCTGGGTCAAATGCAGGTTTGCTCGTTGCCATATTTTGCACGGCAATTTGACTGTCTGCCTGGTTAGGCAGGCTGGCAGGTACGGGATAATATTCAGGCAGTTTTAATGCAAACGCGTCCACAAACCATAAATAATTGAAAACTGCAAGGACGTGCAAAAAAAGCCGAGGTAATGGCAAGCTTAAAAAAATAACGAAATACTAGCAAGAGGCAGTCAGCAGCCAAGCAGGCGAGTTGTTGTAGTGAAGCATGCAAAAGTCCCATTAAGGCTAATAGGCCCAAAAGGACCAGCAGAGAGACAGCTCTAGACAGAGAGCCAGAGACAGTTAGTCAGTCCTTGAGTTGGTTGAGTTAGTTGCAGCTAGCAGACTAAAATACCAGGGATGGCAAACAACATATATATTTAAGGATTTGGCCTAACGGCCGGCTCCATTTAGTTTACATGTGAACAATTCTTAAATCATTTTAAAAACAATACTTTAATATGTTACAAGCATTTAAAATAAAAACTTATTAATAAGAAACAAAAGATAGCATACTACTTATTTAGACATTTTGTGTCTTTAAGTAAGATTCTGATATAATAAAATTTCTGAAAATTTGCCTTCCAAAACATAAACTTTACAAGCTTAATTAAATTTCCTTTCCAACACATAAAGAATAAAATGTTTACAAAATGTGGATGGAGAAATATAAATAAATTTAAAAAAAAATCGTAATCTGAGTTAATAAATGTATAAACTAAATAGGGGCTACTCAATCTCATCACCTTATCAAATCAAGCTTTTATGACTCAACGCCTTTTTAGAGTTCGGGTTAACAACACTCACTCCAACACTTTCAAATTATACAATGGCATTCCTCAGGGCTCCCCTTTATCCGTAGTATTGTTCACAATAGCTTTTGAAAAACTCAATACCGTAATTCTGTCCCATAAACATATTCATCTCTCGTTATATGCAGACGATGCTATTGTATACACAAAACTAAAAGACCCCAATAAAATTAAAAATGTACTATCAAAAATATTAACAGACATCCAAAAATGGGGAGTTCTGTCGGGTGCCACATTATCCCTAGATAAATGCAAGATTTTGCACATATGCAGAAAGCACAATTGTAATATGCCTAACATAAGCCTAGATAACAAAAACATTTCTTATGTAGATAATCTACCTATTTTAGGTATTATTTTCGACAATAAATTTAACTTTAAAAACCATTGTATAAACCTCCGAAATAACCTTGACACTAGACTAAATATAATTAAGTTTTTATCATGTAAATTCTCACACATTCACCCAAACACTCTCTTCAACATTACTCGGGCTCTGATATTGTCCAAAATAGACTATGGACTACCTATTTACGGATGGATCGCCAAAGCTAACTTAAAAAGAATCCAGCCCCCATACCATGCTGCAGTTCGTCGATGCCTCAACGCCTTCCCAACATCCCCCACCAAGTGCATCTTAGCGGAAGCTGGATTTCCGTCAGTGTCAGAAAGACTCTCCGAAGCCACTTACAAGCTGATCCCGAAACTTAAATACTCACCGAACACCCTCCTTCGCAAGCATTATATTAGTGCTATCAAGTCCAAAAGATCTTTCAAGACTATATCCACAATCCGCAGGGTCGCTACTCTGGCCAAAGAAATAAACTCTGCCGACATCCCTCTGCTGCAAAAGGTCAACTGTTACCCACCATGGCTTCTTCACAGCTCCTACACCAACACCCGCCTTCACGTACACAAGAAAGCAAACACAAGTCCCAATGTTTATACTCAACTCTTCCTTGGAGAAAAACAATTGTACGAAAACTGGAAATGGCTTTATACTGACGGCTCCCTACGCAACGACACGGCTGCATTCGCTGCTGTCGACAGCGATAACATCATCATCTCCTGCGGGCTACTGGCCGAATGCTCAACAGTCTTCCAGGCTGAAGCACTTGCCATTCTTAATGCCTGCAAAGCCGCACATTCTTCTGGTGGTCAATATGTAATCTGCACAGACAGTCTATCTACCATCGAAGCTGTAAAAAATCTCAACTGCAGAAATAACACCGTAGTTCAAATAAGAAACATCTTAATAAAAGGCCACGGAAAAACAGTTCTTTTGTGGTGCCCCAGCCACGTAGGAATTACCGGAAATGAAAATGCAGATCTCGCAGCCCTTTACGCAGTATCGGCTCCTTTAATCACGATGACCCCGTTGGACGACACTTCTCTGAAGCGGCAAGTCTCCGATATAGTGACTGATCTAAAGATGGTAAACTGGAGCACCTTCTACCACTGGTACTGGACCTTCAACATGCACTGCACTGCTTTAAAGATACCGCCAGAAACTAAAAAATCAAAATGGACAGCATACATCCGGCTTCGTTTAGGTCATACAACACTCTCCCACGAACACCTCCTTAAAGGCGAAGCTGCCCCAATATGTCAATGTGGCACCAACATCACACCAAGTCATATTCTTATGGACTGCCAACGATTCAACAATATCCGAGCCCGAGTATTCCGAGACACATCCCCTTTCGAAACTCTTTCAACCCCCACATCACAAAACATTAATAAAATTTTTATGTTCTTAAAACTTTGTAACCTAACACACACCATATAAGCACACCATAGAGTCGAAGGTCTAGTTACTAGTACTCTAAGCACAATTTTAATGTATTAGATTTAATATTCTATATTCTCTCTAATTTTGTAAATAAATAAATAACCAAATAACTTTAAGTCATGCTTGTGCATCCCTAGTCCACAAAATTGTTGGAGTTTGCACGTTTAGTGTTGTAGCCTACTGTTAATTTTGTCTCTTTTCCATGGGGGCATGCGGAACATGCAAGTTCCGCTATCAGCCCACAAAAGTAGGCTGCACAATTTTCGGGGCTGCCCTGCAGCATAGTGCTAGCTGTTTTCTGTATTTCAACTGAAAATTAGTTTTTCCTTCTTATTTTATTTTTTTCTAAACGCCGTCGGCACTTTGCAGTACTTTAACGTCGCTTATCCTAATTGTGGTTGTTTTGTGTGTGAGTGTCCTTCGTGAGCCGCTCACGCGAAACGTACATAGAGCATGTCCTGCCACGTTGGTCTGTTCTGTTTCTGCCTATGTGTGGTTCTCTATTTCTGAGTGTATGTGTGTGCATAATTTTTTGGCATTTAGCCAGATAATTTTCTTGCCTGCTCAGCTTAACAGGATTCGGCTCGACTTTCCCGTTGTCGTGTCCGTTCCTGTTGCAAAGTTAATGTGTCCTGGCAGGCCTACAATATTCAGTTCAGAATATTCTTCATTATCTTTCTTTATTGTTTTCTTTTTCTGTTTTTGCGCTTTGCCTTTCGGTATTTGTGTTTTTATTTTCTCTTTGCATACTCATGTTTATATTTTCTGCTTTCTTTTCTCATGTGCATTAAGGCGTTATTATTTATTATAAGCTGTAAATTAAGTTGTCATATAATTCGATTTTTATTTAGGTAGATAACTGTGACATGTGCACATATGTAGCTATCAGTTATATGTTGTTATTCATCTCCTTCTCACCGCAAAATACTAATATCCATGAATACCATATATGGATACTATTTGACAAACAGATGCTGAACACTTTTTTTTAGATCGAGTGGAAAGAAAATTATACTAGTTGTTGTGCCTGTGTGAAATATAATGTTCAATATGTGCGGTTCGAAAAACTCTGAATATGAGGAAATATGGCGCGGGTCTTTGCGTTTTTTGTTTTGTGTTGATCAGGCATCGCTAATATTTATGCAATCACAGATTACGATATTTTTCAATCGCTTATTATTATATCGATAGTTCGATATATAATATTTACATTATCACCACGGTTGCCACAATTGGCTCTTTTTTATCGTGTTGACGCAACGGCACTTTTTTTCGTTTTAGTTCTTTTTTTCATCATTTCAGAATCAGTTATTTTGTATAGTTTTGGATTGAAGTATACCTGTTAAATGATAATCATAATCATTAGTAATTAGATTATATTTGTTTAAAAGTGCAACTAATGATTAAATTAAGATTATTTTCGGTTTTAATGATTACGATTACAAAAAATGAAAAATAATCTAAAATTATTACAATTGCTCAAAAATAATCAGAAAAAATCAAAAATAATATTTTTGAGTATCCGGATTATTTCAGATTTTTTTCTGATTATTTTGGCTACTTTGATTGTAAAAATTTAAAAAAATTTTGATTTTTACTAAATAGTCATAAATAATCAGTCATAAAAAAATCAAAAGTAATCCGAATACTCAAAAAGATAATTTTTTATTATTTTAATTTTTTTTGAATATTTTTGAATAATTGTAATAATTTTAGATTATTTTTGATTTTTTGTAATAGTAATCATTATATATTCACAAATTCCCAAAAAAATCTAATTGATAAGTAATTCTAATCGAAATTTAACAGGTATGGGTTGAAGTACATATTTATTTTTATTTGATAACATAATCACTAGATTCAGATGAAAATGTGAAATACTTTGGAAATATGTGTAACTGCTTTAAGTGTTTGTGAAAGAAATATTTTTTATTTAATTAAATGTAGCTGTGCTCGAAAGCAACGACAGTGAATCGCACTCTGAACAGGATTGGAATACTATGAAAAGGTGAAGGAGCGCCTAAGCAATGACAATGGCGACGATGGCGTCATTTTATAAATCAAACAAGTTTTAAGTCCACCGAGGCAACCAAAAGCCCGTGTAAGTGCCACCAACTGCCAGGAGGCAGCAGAACCGCACAAAATATTCATGAACACAACAGGCTCATAAATAAATTGCAGCCCAAACGAAATGGAATGGAACTGAGCGTTTGGTATTCGCTGATGCAGCTGCTCCGGTTGTGCCATCGAAATGGGCACAAAGTGGTTGCGAGTGGCGTGAATAACTTGAAAATATGCTAACATAATGCAACCGAACGATCGAGCAAAAGTAGATTGGGACTGATGGTTGGATGGAGATGGAGACCAAAATGCAGCATCAAGGTTTTATGATGCTTCGATTTCGTGGAATTAGCAATGAGGAAACGTGGCAGCAGTAGCCGAAAGCAGCTTAAATAAGCTCCAACTATCATCATGATATTGGCTCGTGTCGTGCAACATGTTACCATCTCTAGTCCCAGCTCGTCAGCTCTTCAGTTCGATATTTATTTTCAGTCAGCAAGCGCTTTTTAATATCACCTAGAATGATACAGAGGTTAGGCTAGAGATGAGTAAGATTACGGTTACGGTTTACGCTTTTAGAAATACATCATGATGTCTGCAAAATGCAATCGTGAATTATTTGTACTTGACTGCGAGAATAATTGTGGCAGCTGTCAGAGCTTTAAATTGAGTCACATGGCAAATGGCAAAGTGTCTCTAATTAATTTAAGCCATTAAATTGAATGTCTTTGATATGCAATTTTCAAAACTTACACGTCCTGCCAGAATAAAACCAGACTAAAAGACGGCGACAAAATGCCATGAAATAAATTATTTCGAGAATCAATTACAACTAATAGCATAGACCACTTGAAAATCAATTCAATTCACATGAACATCAGCCTGACAGAAACAGAGTCTGGGCCTGTGACTGAGAACGGAGAACTGAGAGCAGGACACAGGCAAAGGCAGTCAGGATAACTTCAAGCCTGAATGCCTCGTTGTATGGCACAGATTGGTTCGAGTCAACCAGAGAACCAACTCCGCACACGTATGTGACGATTTAAGCAAATGCATAATTGATTGTAATGCCCTGGCAATCTGATTTCGGCTTACCAGGCTTCAACCAACGAACCATCGATAGGTGGCAAATTAAACAGGTAAAGATTGAATGCAAGGAATTAACATTTACACACATTCTAGATTGTTCACAATTCTGTAAAAGCAAATTTCAACCAAACAACGAAGAAAATTGCTCATTGATTTCTCTCTATCTTACATTGTGTATTTATTTATTCTTACAAGATTTTAGAATTAACTTAAACAGTGTAATACGTATATTTAAATAATTAATTAACCGCTATTCTGTAATACAAATATTTTAAGGTATATTATTGGGTCATATATTTATTTTTGCTTTACCCAAACTCAATCACAAAGTTTAGTTATAAATTTGTAGAAACACAAACAAAACAAAGTTCAATGTCAACTGCTTTCAATCTTGCTTTATGAAATGCTTCTCATTATAAACTGTTCCGACTGACGACTGTATGGATGTCTGTTATCTATCCTAAAGGCTCGTCACTGGATTCTGGGCACTTTTATATTTATGAAATGCATAAGCAACGACAACAACAGCAGCAACAATAACAATAACAACAATGAGTAGAATAACTAGGGAACAGTCCCCAGTATCCGTTTTACTAGTGACAAATGCGAACTTTTCATTTCCATACCGCAACAGTCGTCGCTGAGTTATTTAAGCTAAACATGGATGGGCATCAGAGCCAGACAGACGGATAGACAGACGGAAGGACAAATGTCATGACAGACAAGTCCGGACTCTGGACAGGAAGACAGACAGCGACGCAGACAAAACTGTTTTCTCTCTTTCTCTCTCTATGCTCTATCTCTGTTTAGGTCTCTCATTTTTTAGTCTCGTTTTTGGTGAGCAAACAATAGACGAGGGCTGCAAGTTGTAGAGTGGGGAAGGGAGAAACAGGGATTGCACATCTGAGCGGCAGACAGTGTGCAAATGTCAACTCGTTGGAATTCAGACAAGTATATATAGCTTAGATATATAGAAAAATGTCAAGAGTGGAAATGCACATGCCAAATGTCCTGGGCTATATCTATGAGTCCTGCTCCAAATGCAACTGCAACTCTGGCCAATTGGCAGCCTGTTGGGCCATTTAATTTGTTTATTATCTCGACGCGCTGTCAGCGCAATTAACTCCTAATGAGCTCAAGTCCAAGTCGCAAAAGTTTCTTCTGGTCATGCCATGGACTTGGGGCTATCATAATCTTCATCTTCATCATCAGTTTTATCATTATCTTGTTGTCATCATCATCACCAGCATGTGCCACAACGTGCAGTAAAACTTTCTGGACTAGAAGATGCTGATGTTGCTCAGAGAAACAACAATATGGTAAGTGCTTTACATGCAACTGACGATAGCAAAAATTGTACAGACACCCGGAATGGATAGAGCCGAGAGATATAAAGAAAGCAAGGGCGAAAAAAATATTCTACATAATGGGTATATTGAAAATTGCATCAGGTATGTCGAAGAAAAACTGTGATCAGAACGAAATGTGCATAAAATATAACGTAACTTACAAATGATAATCCTACATTTTTGCAATAACATGCATCTAATGACAAGACCGATTTTTAATGTATGTGACCTTATCACTTTTTCCCGATCGGGTTAAGAATCATAAGATATTTAAGAAACATTAAAATAAAAAAAAATATTTTAAAAGTTTTTCGTTGCGTAAAATCTGTTATATCGTCCATGGAATTGATTTTTTTTCTATTTCAAAATTGATGCATAATTTATTTTTCAAAATCGTCATTTTTTTTTTTTTTATTGACGGGTATACATTTTTGGTGTTTCATTCCTAGGAATTAAAAACACATGCTTGACTACAATGACGGGGGGAAAGTTCTAATAATGTGAAATTTTTTATAAATAGACGGAATCCTGCTGCTTTATGCAAAAACTTTGTTTAAAATAATTTATGTGTAAAACTTAATTTTATTCGTCACAAAATTGGATATCAGAAATTTTGGGGCATGAAAATGTTTTCGTCACTAGACTTTTACCTCGTAAAGAGGTTTTTTATGGGATCTAACTTGACTGGTATTTTTGCAAGATTTTGTTAATTCAATGCATTTATAGAAAAAATATCAAAAATATAAAAAGCTTATTTAAAAAAAAAAATTGTATATTTGAATTATTAATTAAGTGTATTTTTGTGTCTCTGTATATGCTACATTGTTTCATTTTTTTCACTCTTTGCGTAGCATGTTTATTTCACCACCATTTGGGTGACGGAAATGCAAACGCATAACTTGTGTCAGTAGCAGATAAAGGTATGGTATCACCACTCGACACTGTCTAGATGCAGAGTCCCAACTCTGTTCCTGCCCAAGCCCAGCTACCAACCGCAAAATATGCTCAACGCAGCGCAGTTTCTTGGTTTAGTTTACTGCAAGTCGTCCTTTACCCAACTTAATGCGTTTTCGACGCCAGCTGCGAAATTAGAAATTAGTATTCATGCCCACAGTGTCATTTCCGCGAATGCGCGAGCAGTTCGCAAAACTTTTTCCAACAAGCCTTTGTGTGTTCACCACTGAAAAGAGATTGATATGCGTGCTACAAGAAACTGTATGTGGCTGATTATGAAGTGCTTCACAGTCAACAGTCTATCTCTCCCTCCCTCTCCCTCTCACTATCCTTTCTCTCTCTTGTTCACCCACTCTCTCACAAGTTCAAAATTGCCAGAGTTCAAGTTGCAAGTGCTTAGAGTGTGTTATGGAGCAACTTTTTCATATAAATCCTTAATTATGACATTATTTTGCATATTTTACGCTTGTTTTAGAAGTCGCGGGTGTGTTCTGAAAAACATTTTCAACTTAAATTTTTTTTTAATTAACTTAGATTTGTATAAAAAGAATTCTGGATCATAAGTTTTAATATTGATATAAACTTCATAAATTTCCCAAATTCTTTATTTAATTAAATCGTTAACTTTTTTACAAACAAAAACAATAGGGAAACTATGAGTTTGCAATTGTTATAGCAACTTTAATTTCATGTTATAAATCGTAACAGAATTCAGGATGAAATCATTTCCAGAATATTTGAAATCCATGCAACACTTCCTTGTGTGCCATTGACTCTGTCGGCGCTTAAAAGCACAAATCTATGGCATAACTTAAGGCGCAAAACAATTGCAACTGAGTCTATTCCAATGCCAAAGTCGCATTCGCAGTCGACGTCGACGTCACTGACGCCACAACGAATTGCACTTACGACAAATTTTTGCGCCGAGTGTCAACCAAACAGAAATAAGCCTCAAATTGTGCCCAAGCTCAGAACTAGGAGCAGGACGAGGGAAGACAGGCAGGGCCATAGGACGACAGAAGCGGGCGGTTGGAATATTTTGTACTTTATGCCAGCAAGTTCCGTTGGCCAAGTGCCAAGTTTTACGCCGATGCAGCCGCACAGCATCGGCAATGAAGCATCAGCAGCCGACGTTCTGTTCCTGCACACGTTGTACACATTAGATGGGAGTAAATGCCGCTGGAGGAGGAGACTAAAGGAGGGAAAGCTATGTGGGCGTAGACCACACCCGGGGGCCAGTAGGTTGTATGTCGAATTTAGGCTTAGCGGGCAACGAGTTCAACTTCTTCTCACACGGCTCCATAGTCCCGGGTCTGGCTCTGACCTAAGCGAATTGGCATTAAAACAATGCAAATATGCCGAACAACAGCAGACGATCGTCGCATTATTTTATTTGTTGGTGCCCAGTCGTGTAGGCGTGGCAGCCAAAATATTTCTGTGACTCAACGCCCCTTACACGCCCTGGCAAAGAGAGAGGCGAGTAGTTTCTGTGTCGTTTACAGGAGCCCAACGAATCGAACAATACCAACAAAGGGGAAAAATAAAATTCAGGTTGCACTGAACAATTTTCAATTAGCAGCACCACGGGAGAAAATCTTAATGCGCTTTTCTTATTGAGCGATATTTTCATTTACAGACACATGAATTCATGCGGCAAATTGAAAACAGCCAAATGAATAATTAAACATAAAAGTGATACGAACAAAGGAAAATGGGCATCTGAGTACCTTTTTTTTTTATTTTTATGCAAGTGAAGTTCACTTAGCCATGTTATTTGTAATCAAATGTGCATTTTATTTATTTATCACCTCAGTTGAACATTGAAATAGGGTCAGAAATCTGTTCAACTTAAGTGCAAGCCTTGCAATAAACCCCAATTTCTTATTTTAATGAGTAAATTAACGTAGTACCTATTTATCTAAGTTGAAGTACATACACATAAATAATATCTCCAACAAGATATTACCAAAATAACTATAATTATTTGCATCACATTTCCTCAACTATAAAAAGTATTTGCAGTACATGTGCATTAACAATACAAATATATAAGGCTCTAATAATTTGACACATAATCCAATACCCAATGTACTAAATATGATGACGTGTTATACGTGTGTTTGGTTGAGTGTTTGCGTGTATGTATGTATGTGTGTGAGTCCGATCAAGACCCGCATGGGGCAGCAGTTGCTCGACCCGCAACATGTTTGTCATGGGTTCCCTTTTTTGTGTGCCAGACATATTTGTATAGCTGCTTAGGCTTTAAAGTGGAGCCAAAGTTTTGACCTTGAAAACCACACACACACCACACACAACTTTTTTTTGGCTGTTCTTCTCGCTGCTTAGTTTGTATTTAGCAGCTTCGACTTTTCGACTTAAAACAAAAGTTGCCCCACACACAAATACACACATCGAGGGAGAACAAGGAGAAAAGTAAACAATACTCGAAATTTGAAATTGTAAATGTTTGCACAGTTCCAGGAGCCCGAATCACAGAACCACCGTCAACTAGGCAACCACGCCGGGCATGACCCACACACACCCAGCAGCTCTCTCCTTCCCCTCTTGATGTTCCCCATTTGGAAAGCCGAGGGCGTTGCCGCTTTGTTTAACTAAAGTTTCGTGCACTTGTGCAAATAGGAAAAGGTTTTGAGCGTCGTCGCCGTCAGCTTCTCCTTGGTTGTGGTCCGTGCAGAAGCGGATTACAATCATAAGCGAAAATTAATGAATTATTTACCAGCAGCTTATTTAAGCGCAACTGTCCCTCCCCTTCGCCCATCTAACCCGCAATGGCACAAAGGTGCGACCCCGTCTCACCCGCAGCTTCTCCACAATGTCAAAAGTTGAGCCTTAAGTTAAATGCCGAGGCTCTTTTCCCCCTCAGAGACAGTGGACAGACCTTCAGCTGTTCAGCTGCTACCTGGTAATTAATTAGCCCAAGACATTTGTCAATATTATCTGCAACTCTTGTAAATGACGCTAAATTTTGCAATACATTCCGACATAACTTAAGGCGTTGAAAATGGAATTTCTTTATGACAAGCTTTTTTGATTTATCTCTGCAAAATGAGAGAACAATTCTGCTCTAGATGCTTTAAGCCAAAAGAAGTTCTAATTTTCTGTAGTACGTTGAAAACTCTGGAGCAAACAACCAAAAATTCTAGTAATATGTAAAAAATTTCAAAATAACTTATTGTGTTGCGGCAATTTAGAGAATCAATGTTTATATTTTATTTTAATTTTATGTGCGCTGTGCGCGTCTTTTCTATTTCGCTGTTCTTTTTTCTAAGGGTTTCGATATCAGTATATCAATTTCATATTATAACATAATTCGATAGTTCATAAAAATCATTCTGTAAACTTAACATTTCTAATCGATACTTCATGTATCATAATTATATGAGTTAAATGAAAACTTAAATATATTCAGCGACATATGTTATTGTATAATTGACCGCTATACTTTACTGAAAATGTTGCTAGGTAAGCTTTCTGATTAGTTAATATACACAATCAATTTATATGTACATGCGGGTCAAAAGTTTTGTACGCACAAAGTTCAACAGAGAAAGAAGATATAAAATTACAGATATTTTTAAAATGCCATTAAAGTAAAATGAAATTGTTGGATAAAGACATTGCACAATGCGATAATTGCAGCAGTTTGAGTGTACAAGTGTAATCTGCAGTTATTCTGTATCACATTTCAATAGATTTATGCATTTTAAATCAGTTTGTTTGTTTGCCGTTGCGACTGCCCCATTGGGCTTTTCCCAAATCAGATGCGTTATTGAAAGCTGGTTTCTTCTTTTGCTTTGTGTATAGTTATTAATCAAATAATCAATTTCAAATGTCTAAATATCATATATTGTAATTCAATTCATTTTTTTTTTCTGAAGAAAACAACTTAAAGTCTTTTAAGTAAAGTTCTTGGTCAAAACTTTTGCAGGGTGAACATTTTTGGACCTTAATTAAGTTAGACATAATAATGCCCTTTAAAAGAAACGTCTATTGATGACCCAGCAAAGCGCGAGAAAGAAAGGGGTGGCCTATGAAATATCAATCCTGACACGCTGAATATTCCTCTTAAGAGTGCAAGCAAAGGCAAACACAGATAAATCCATTATAAACGCACGCTTGCTCTCAGAAGGCAGCTGAGAAGAAGAGAGACTGTAAATGGAATAAAAAGTAAGATATTGAGCAACATTGCAAGCTTTTAAAGCATCTCGTGTACTTTATGGACACATCATGAGCATTCGGGGTAATTAAAAGTGATTACAGCTCATTAAATGATAAAGAAACGCAGCACACGCATTATAAGCACGAGAATGTGAGAATTGCGAGGCGGCTGCTTCATTAAAATGATAAACACGCACGCGATGCCAATGTCCTGGCCGCATGTCCTTGCCGCAAGCGGCTTGCAATTGCGGCCAATCCAACAGTAACAACAACAACTTTCATCAACAACCAAACGGAGCAATAGCAGCAACAGCAGTTACAACAAGAGCAAAGAAGCTCCTGGCGCACTTCCAACAATAAGCAACAATTTTAGCAGCCGCCAAAGCTATTATCCTGCGCCAGGACAACGCTGCCGCTTTTTGCTATGCCCCGCAGGCAGGAAGACACTGAGGCAACCGGCCAAACAACCAAACCACCCGAACAAGCCAAGGAGGCAGTCAGGCAGGCACAAATTGTTTTTTACACATGTGCGCGCAACATATTAAATTGTAAACATGCATAAATGTTGTTTATTAAGCAGCTTCGAAACCAAACGGAACAATAGCGAAACAAGAAAGAAAAACAAAAAATGTAGACAAAGGTTACCAACTAAAAAATACCCTGCAATATGTTATTTGTAATATCAATACATAGTTAATAGACAAGAGTAAAAGAAATAAAGTTATTAAATAAGTCTTAGCTATGTCTATCTAAAATTTATGTCATTAATTGTATCCCATCCTTATAATACTCTATTTTTCCTTCGAAAGTAGAGGATAATGTGTGGAAATAAGAGCTCCACTCCAGTCGACTTGAATTCGACTACTTGGCAGGCAGTTGAGAGAAGAGAGCAAGAAACGACTATGGAGCGTGTGCCAAACAACAACAACAACAATTTAATGTTGTTTGATGATGTTCCGAGCATGCTGTGTGCTCCTTGAGGCTTAGCGAAAGTGTATCCTGTCAAAGGATATTATGCAACCAAATTATTGTAGTTGGCACCAAACAAAAAGTTTGCTGCAAATAAACAGAAGCTGCTTTCCAATTGCGGCAAGTAAGCTGCCAAAAGTCCTGCTGAGCCCTGCCCGAAGTGGCATGTGTGAAACGGCGCTGTGAATGCCATGAGGGGAATGTGGGGCAGAGTCATAGAGGCGACAAATGAGCGCCGCACTAGCGTCACCAAAAGAGTGGCTGCCATTTAAATGCCCAACAGCACCAACAAGAAAACCGTTGTAATTATTTTGTGAACATTTTGTCAAGGATTAGCCCCAATGGCGGACAGGACAACTGCATGCCTAGGAGCTGAAGCCTCAACATGCAATTTAAAGACCTAGAGCGCAAGCCAGAGAAAGAAAAAAAACAAAAACAATAGCAATTTATGAGCAGCTAAGAATATAAATATAAAATTATGAGCAGTTTAAGCTACTTAAAATTTGTCAAAGGTAAGCCTGAATGATGAGAAAAGCTTTCAAAAAGAAAAACTGATTGAAGAAAGAGAACAACTTACATGATATAAAATGTAATAAAATGAAATTAATTCTTAAGCTATAATTATGTTAAAGAATGTTTACCGACTGTAGCTGCATGTTCTGAAGTTATATATACTCGTAAGTAACAATTCATAATATTCAATATGAAACAATTTCGATAAATGAGAAATAGTATGACTTCAAATTGAACAGCAATAAATATGAATGAATTTTAAAATTGATTCGAAAAATGTTGCTCCTAAACTTATTTACAAGCAGTATCCAAAATAATCTTTAATCCACTTATTTGTTAGCAATTTAACAAGATTTAACTTGATTTTATCAAAGTACTTTAAATGTTATATATAATATCTGCTTTAAGCAAATTGCAAGACAAAGTTTTTGGTGTTATTGCATTTGCAGCTGGAAAACTAACAACCTACCAGACAGCAACAATGCCAACAACAAGCAAATCAGCCTGAAAAGGCAACAAATACAACAATAACACCCGTTGTAATAATTCTGGCAGCAGAAGCAACAACAGAAAAAGCTGCCTGTAAAACTTAGCCTGCAACTTTTTCCTCATATGTGTGAGATTGTGTGAATGTGTGTGTGTGAGTATTACAAAAGCCGCATGCTAGCAGGCAAGTATGTATGTGAATATGTGTATGCGTGTGTGATAATGCAATTGTAATTGTGGTTGTAAATGTGCATTTGCATTTGTTGCAAACACTTCTAACATTGTTGTTGCTGCGGCAAATTTAAACAATTTGCACACTGTTAACATTTATTTATCACTGTCGTAACAATTTGTGGCCATTCTATGTGTGTGTGTGCGTAAGAGTTTGTTAGTTAAATTATCTTTCGCAGAAAGTTGCCATAAATCTTGCATCCTTTTCTCTCTAATCAGTCGCATCGTCGCACCCCCAACTTTAAATGATAAAGTGCATTTGTATCAAAATAGAAACGACACTCAACTCTCTCTCTCTCTCTCTCCCTCTCTTTCTCTCTCTCTGGCACACATACATCGCATATATCAATGACAACAGATTGTGCCGAGAAATCATTGCGTTGGGAATAGCGTACAATATGTTTGTTTATCTGTTTTTTTTATTTTTTTTTTATTCCATTTATTGCTTAGTTAGATTTCATATACAACTATCTTACACTAAGACTACAGATGGCACCTGATACCCACGGTACTACCTTTAAGGCAATGGCTTCGCGAGTATCTGTTTGTTTATCTGTGTGGGGGTGTGTGTGCGAGTCACTCTACATACATATACACATACATACGCACTTATGTATGTATTTTCCTATTTATTTATCAAGCAATGTGCAGCTGTTGCATTTCCCATACGCATTTTCCACGTATTTTGAATTTAATGCCAAACTTAATGTTTCCCTCTAACTCCACCACGACACTCCTATGTGTGTGTGTATAGGTGCGAGTGTGAGTGTGAATGTGTAAGTTTCTTGAGTTCAAAAATAGCAGCCAGCAGCAGTTGGAAGTTGGCATTTTATTTCGCATTGTTCAGATGGCTGCAATTTAGCTTTGCTCATAGCATAAGGTGAGCTCAAAGTATGCAGTGACTTTTTGGTTATAAACCCAACTGCAACCATTTAAAATCGGGCAATGGAATGTTGCTCCAAATTTATAGACTAGGCACAAAAGTCCCAGCAGGCAAAAGACTAAAATCATTGTTTGTGACCCTTGAAAGTATGCAAATGATTTTGTGTAAGCCAAATTTATTGAATTTTTGAAAATGGCCAAGACTTAATCAGGTCAGGTCAGGCAATCAGTTTACAGAATGAATTTGAATTATGGTGAAATTTGTGTCACAATATGTGTACTTAATTTAATTAGTATAATGAAACATCGTTTTTCAAACACAATAAAGATTTTTTTAAACAAAGTTAGATAAAACATCATAGATATTAAAGAAGAAATGATTTTCGGCCAGGAAATGCTTGATAGGATTTCCGTAACTAAGTTTTCAAAACTCGACATTGTCGCTTGTGTCGTCGATAGTTTATTAGCTCTATTTATTTTTGACATCAATAAAATGTTAAGTACGCATGTACATGCGATTTGATAATATTTATAGGCATTTAGACTTAGCTTATTATTAATTAATCAAAGTGAAATCATTGAAAATGTTGGCAACTTTTACGATTTACGATATCACTGCGGACGGCAGTCCGCGCTAGTGACGAAAGCAGCACGAAGGGTGCAAAGGCGACAGCATATATACACAGGAAGAATGGAAAATTTGCTATGACTGTCCGATAAGGGCGAGTTATATACCGATCGAAAGGTATCAATTCAACTTACAAATGTGCATACTAAGACTTTTAGAAACTCACCTGGTTCGTGAGATAAACAGGTGTAAGTGGGAGGGGAAAAATTTAAGTTATTGGAGCTAATGGGGCCGTTGGATCCTTTTTGAATTTTTGTTTAATTTTTTACTATTTTAATTAAAAATACGCGTCAAATGACACCTCGATCATCGAAATCCGACTACTGGTTCAAAAGATAAATTATTTTGAAATTTTTAGTCGTCTTCCAAAAATGAGATGAAAAGTCAGTCTGTTTGTTTGTCTGTTTGTTTGTTTGTTTGTTTGTATGAAATCGTTGATTTAGCTTAAAAGTTTGAAAGAGGACTTGTTACCGCTCAAAAATCTAGAAACGTTTGTTCTACGACTTTTTCGAAAAATCGCTAGTTTAGCGGGAAATCGCTAAAAACCGCTAAAATTGAAACCCCATAGAATCCAAACGATAGAAGCTACAGATGCGATCTATATATCGTTGAAAAGGTATTTCGAAGGGCTCTTATGCATACCTTCAAAATTTTTTCTTTAAGTGAAAAGGTAAACAGCTACAGGTGAAATAAGGTATTTTTTTCCACATTTTGGCGATTTAAGAAAAATCTACACATGAAATCACTTTAAAATATGTTATTTGTTATAGGCAATTTGATTCCGCGTTTTTTGACATATAACACATATCTGTCAAAATTCGTTTGGACAAGATATTACCTTTTAACTGAATATACCTTTTACCTTTACACTACTGCATGTAAATATGCAGTATGTACACTGCTTGCAGTGTAATGCGGAAATAAGCTGCTTGCAAGTGGTGAATTCTTTTTGCGGCAGATAAATCATTTTATAATCAAAAATAAAGAATCGCTTGTCCTACGACTTTTTCGAAAAATCGCTAGTTTAGCGGGAAATCGCTAAAAACCGCTAAAATTTAAATCCTTATAGCATCCAAACGATAGAAGCTACAGATGCGATCTATATATCGTTGAAAAGGTATTTAAAAGGGCTCTTTGCAGTGCTTGCGGCGTAATGCGGAAATTACCTGTTAGCTGAATACATACATTTTACTTAGAATGGGAATAGGACAGCAGCTGCAAAGTGTCATAACAGCCAGAGTTGAAAAGTGCTGATAGCTTTTGCGCTGGGCATGTGTGTTTGTAAAGGGGACCAGTGTTGCCAGACAGTTTGTTTTAGCTGTACAAACAATAAACAAAATTGACAAAGCTATACTGTCAAAAAATGTTGCAATTTCAAAATATCTGATGTCTTATTCAAAAATTTCTGATATCCCATAAAAAAACCTTTTTACGAGGTAAAAGTCTAGTGACGAAAACATTTTCATGCCCCAAAATTTCTGATATCCAATTTTGTGACGAATAATATTAAGTTTTACACATAAATTATTTTAAACAAAATTTTTGCATTCGGCACTGCGCAAAACAGTGAGTTTTATTTGGTATGAAGAATTGAGACATTTTAGCGCAATGTGCCGAGTGCAAAAATTTTGTTTAAAATAATTTATGTGTAAAACTTAATATTATTCGTCACAAAATTGGATATCAGAAATTTTGGGGCATGAAAATGTTTTCGTCACTAGACTTTTACCTCGTAAAGAGGTTTTTCTATGGGATTTATTATAATGTGCAATTGTCAACGAGTGTGCAACGAGTTCAACTTAATTTTAAGTCATTTTATAGCAGCGCCTGCAGCAGCACCAATATTTATCCTTACCGAGTGGGAGTTATTTCCAATTAATATGCCATTGCGAAAAATGGCCAATGGCAAATGCCTTTAATTCGTACACAGGGTGCCTCATAGTCTATCTTGTCTTACCGGTTCCTTCCTAAAAGCATGACAGACATTAAAAAAATTAAATGGCACCTTTTCATAATACAGTTGACGTCGAGTCGCTGTCGCATTGCTTTAGTTTAGCGGACTTTATACACAGACTTAAACTTTCCGCATTTGCATTTCAATAATTAATTGTTATTGTTGTCTGTGTTTGTTTTTCACAGGTGCAACCACAAACAATCGGGTTGATTCCTTCTTAAGAAAAACATGGCAATAAAAATGCGTGCATTGCATATACAATATGTACATACTTATGTATGTAATAACAAAGCCGTTGACTTTTCTGGGACTGACGTTAATTTATTAACTGCTACGCTTGGCAAATGGCAGTTCCTCTTCCCCGTCCCCTTTCACTTCCCATACACCCTTGCCATAGACATCCTATTATAAAACCGCAAGCAATGCGCGCTCTGCACTTTTGCACATTCATTGCATTTTATTTATTGTATGATTCAACAACTTACGTAAGTTGGGCGCCGCGAATATGAAATTATCCTTTTGTGTGGCCAACCCAACCATCTCGACGTTGCCCTCGAGGAAGTTGACAATAGGAACACGTACACACGCCTATAATGCATTTTAATGGTAGCCTTAAAACATTTTATTAATGCAATGCCAAAGTACCTGGCTGAGTCACTTTGCCGGCCCCTTGGCAAGTTGTCGCTTACGTATTTATGCATACTTAATATGAATTAAGGTTAGCTTATAAGTCATTCTCTATAAGTTAGGTAGAAATCTTTAAAAGGCAACTATTTATTTAAAAAATGTCATATAATTTAATTAAAAGCTATTAGCTACCGCTCATGCCGATCATTTTATACAATTATAAAACTGAGTGATGAGGCATTATGGAGCAGATATTAAGGAAACAGACAATTAGAAAGCTGACTTTTTAGGATGGTAACATTTATACTCACACATAGTCGTACAGCTTAAGTGCGGGGTGATTCGCTCGGCCGCTGCAAAGAGTCAAACATGACCATGACAGACGGTCCGACAGATCCAACGACTGTGCGGCCTTTACACTGAGACACACGTAGAATTCACACATACACACACACACGTGCAGAAAGAATACAAAAATTATAAGGATATACGCTACGTGCAGTCAATAAATAAAACAGTTCCGTGTATTCCTGGCAGGAGCAGTTGCAAGTAACAGACAAGTCTTGGCTCAAGCCTTACGGAGGGAACACATTCGATTTAATACAAATGCGCTTAGGTGTGCGCAAGAGCCATGGGAAGAAACTGCTGGGTGGGATATATGGCAAGCTATGTCTTAAGTCTTCGTGCAACAGCAGCAACAGCTGCTGATGCTTCCAATGATGCATCTGCCACAGCTGTGCCAACGCATGAAGTCATTGCATTTGCCTAACTAGCAATTTGTTATAATTTTCGATATTTCTTCTTAGGTGGCTATCTAATTTAGGATGTTTTAAAAAAAATATGCTGACTTTTTTATTATTTGTTTTTGATTCCCAAAGCATTCTCCCAGCATAATCAAAGCTTACAAAAAAAAAAACATTTTATATCATTGCTCTCCTCCGTCAATCATTTTTTCCCTTTTGAAAGCATTCTTCATCATTCTGGCTTATCTTTGACAAATTTTAAGTAGCTTAAATTGCTCATAATTGAATAGTCATAAAGTTGTTATTGTTGTTTTCTTTTTTTTGCGTTCTAAAGCCTTTAAATTGCATGTTGAGCCTTCAGCTGCCTCTTCTCCTAGGCATGCAGTTGTCCTGTCCTCCATTGGGGCTAATCCATGACAAAATGTTCACAAAATAATTACAACGGTTTTCTTGTTGGTGCTGTTGGGCATTTAAATGGCAGCCACTCTTTTGGTGACGCTAGTGCGGCGCTCATTTGTCGCCTCTATGACTCTGCCCCACATTCCCCTCATGGCATTCACAGCGCCGTTTCACACATGCCACTTCGGGCAGGGCTCAGCAGGACTTTTGGCAGCTTACTTGCCGCAATTGGAAAGCAGCTTCTGTTTATTTGCAGCAAACTTTTTGTTTGGTGCCAACTACAATAATTTGGTTGCATAATATCCTTTGACAGGATACACTTTCGCTAAGCCTCAAGGAGCACACAGCATGCTCGGAACGTCATCAAACAACATTAAATTGTTTTTGGCACACGTTCCATAGTCGTTTCTTGTTGTCTTCTCTCAACTGCCTGCCAAACAGTCGAGTTCAAGTCGACTGGAGAGGAACTCTTATTTCCACACATTATTTGTCCATTTGTATCCTCTATTTTTGAATGACAAAAAGGGTGTGTTAAGTAAAATCTACTGTAATTACTCTAATCGAAGGAAATGACAGTTTGCTTGAATCAAAGTTTTGAGATCGATTTCTGAAATTTTGAGGACTATGATAAACTACAGATATGCGCTTTACATTAAAATGTTATATTAAAAAAAATATTATATATATCGGTATTTGTGTATGTGCGAAAGGCAAACTGATTTTTTTTTTCAGAGGTACTTGATTATATGTTTATTATTTTGCTGTTTAAAAAATTGTGGATGCATCAGCTGTATTTTATATCATCCTTTTACCATGGCGCCCAAACTGACTTACAACTTAAGTAGATGTGATTGGTGAATATACAAATTGCAGGGTATTTTTTAGTCATTAACCTTTGTCTACATTTTGTGTTTTTCTTTCTTGTTTCGCTATCGTTCCGTTTTGTTTCGAAGCTGCCCAATAAACAACATTTATGCATGTTTACAATTTAATATGTTGCGCGCACATGTGTAAAAAACAATTTGTGCCTGCCTGACTGCCTCCTTGGCTTGCTCGGATGGTTTGGTTGTTTGGCCGGTTGCCTGAGTGTCTTCCTGCCTGCGGGGCATAGCAAAAAGCGGCAGCGATGTCCTGGCGCAGGATAATAGCGTTGGCGGCTGCTTAAATTGTTGCTTATTGTTGGAAGTGCGCCAGGAGCTTTTCTTGCTCTTGTTGTAACTGCTGTTTCTCCGTTTTGTTGTTGATGGAAGGAAGTTGTTGTTGTTGTTGTTGGATTGGCCGCAATTGCACGCCGCTTGCGGCAAGGACATGCGGCCAGGACATTGGCATTGCGTGCGTGTTTATCATTTTAATGAAGCAGCCGTCTTGCAATTTTCCCATTCTCGTGCTTATAATGCGTGTGCTGCGTTTCTTTATCATTTAATGAGCTGTAATCACTTTTAATTACCCCGAATGCTGGTGATGTGTCCATAAAGAACACGAGATGCAAAGGCAATGCCGATTGAAGAGTTTGCAATGTTGCTCAATATTTTACACTTTGTTCCTTTCACAGTCTCTCTTCTTCTCAGCTGCCTTTGTGAGTGCAAACGTGCGTTTATAATGGATTTATCTGTGTTTGCCTTTGCTTGCACTCTTAAGAGGAATATTCAGCGGGCTGCTGAGACCAGCCAGGACTGATATTTCATAGGCCATCGTGCTTTGCATAATAAAAACAAACTTTTCTGGCGTCTTCCTTTCCTTTCGACTTGATTTGTGGGTATTGCAACTTGCTCACAAACTTCTCAACTTCTCTCTCTCTCTATCTGTTTCCAACTCTGTCATTTTCTCTCGCTCAGCTCAGTTCTTAAATACAAGTTTCCTTTAAAGGGTATTACCAAGTCTATTTTAATTTATTTTCAAAAAAGGTTACTTTGAAAACGCTTTAAATTGTCTTCTTCTATAAAATTATTTTTTTATTTAAGAGCTTATTTGTTAATAATAAAATTATAGGCTAGTTTATTACGTGGCTATGGCAGCAGAGGCCTTCAGCTCTTCTAAAAACTATTTGGCAATAAATTACACTAACTAATATTAAGACATCTCAAATTAATAAGTAACTACAAATACACAGAGCATATAAATATCCCGATTTGTAATAATGCGTCTGATTCGGGGAAATCCCAATGGGAAAGTCGCAACGGTGAACAATAAAATAGTTTATAAATCCATAAATTACTTCAAAATAATTAAATGTGATACAGGGTAATTAGTTTCATTACATTAAAACACAAATTACTGCACTTGTCGCAAATGTGCATAAAATATTAGAATTTAAAGTCTTTATTAAACAATTGAATGTTAAACTCTGCCTCGATATTAGCAATAAAACGAATCTTGCTTACTTTTTACTGTATCTCGAATCGAAACAAACAAATCATTTTATCTGACAGTTTGATATGTTTCAAATTGTTCTCTCATTTTGCAGAGATAAATCAAAAAGCTTGTCATAAATAAATTTCATTTTCAACGCCTTAAGTTATGTGTGAATGTATTTCAAAATTTAGTGTCATTTACAAGAGTTGCAGATAATATTGACAAATGTCTTGGGCTAATTAATTACCAGGTAGCAGCTGAACAGCTAAAGGTCTGTCCCCTGTCTCTGAGGGGGAAAAGAGCTAGGCATTTAACTTAAGCACAACTTTTGACGTTGTGAAGAAGCTGCGGGTGAAATTGAATCGCACCTTTGTGCCTTTGCGGGTTAGATGGGCGAAGGGGAGGGACATTTGCGCTTAACTAAGCTGCTGGTAAATAATTCATTAATTTTCGCTTATGATTGTAATCCGCTCTGCACGGACCACAACCAAGGAGAAGCTGACGGCGACGACGCTCAAAACCTTTTCCTATTTGCACAAGTGCACGAAACTTTAGTTAAACACAGCGGCAACGCCCTCGGCTTTCCAAGGGGAACATCAAGAGGGGAAGGAGAGAGCTGCTGGGTGTGTGTGGGTCATGCCCGGCGTGGTTGCCTAGTTGACGGTGGTTCTGTGATTCGGGCTCCTGGAACTGTGCAAAAACATTCAAATTTCAAATCTCTCGATGTCTCTCATTTGACTCTCTTGTTCTCCTTGTGTATTTAGTGGAAGAAGTTCGAAGCTGCTAAACACAAACTAAGCAGCGAGCAGAACAGCCAAAAACAAGTTGCCTGCCCAAAAAGCAGGCAATACAAACCAGTGATAGCCAGATGCGATTTTCCATCCTTCTCTTTCCCTCGACAAATCTGACTCTTTTTGTATGTGTGTGTGTGTGTGGCTTTCAAGGTCAAAACTTTGGCTCCACTCTTAAGCCTAAGCAGCTATACAAATGTGTTTGGCACACACAAGAGAAGCCATGACGAACATGTTGCGGGACAAGCAACTGCTGCCCCATGCGGGTCTTGATCGGAGTCACACACACACATACACGCACGCACACACTCAACCAAACACACGTGTTACACGTCATTATGTTTGGTACATTGGGTATTGGGTTATCTGTTAAATTATTAAAGCCTTATATTTATTTATTATTAATGCACATGTTCTCTAGTTAATTAGGAAGTGTGATACAAATAATTATAGTTATTTTGGTATTATCTTGTTGGAGATATAATTACTAGATATTATACTAGTACTACGTTAATTTATTCATTCAAATAAGAAAGGTTGTTCATAAAGTAATGAACAAATTTCTGACCCTATTTCATTGTTCAGCTGAGGTGATAAATAAATAATAAATAAAAATGCAGCTCTTACAATAACCAAATGGAAAAAAATTCACATTTGATTACAAATCAGATGCCCATTTTCCTTTGCTCGCATCACTTTTTGTTTAATTATTCATTTGGCTGTTTTCAATTTTCCGCATGAATTCATGTGTCTGTAAATGAAAATATCGCTCAATAAGAAAAGCGCATTAAGATTTTCTCCCGTGGTGCTGCTAATTGAAAATTGTTCAGTGCAACCTGAATTTTATTTTTCCCCTTTGTTGGTATTGTTCGATTCGTTGGGCTCCTGTAAACGACACATGAACTTCTCGCCTCTCTCTTTGTCGGGGCGTGTAAGGGGCGTTGAGTCACAAAAATATTTTGGCTGCCACGCCTACACGACTGGGCACCAACAAATAAATGTAAGGCGACGATCGCTGCTGTTGTTGTTCTGTACGGCATATTTGCATTGTTTTAATGCCAGGCCGCTTAGGTCAGACCCAGACCCGGGACTATGGAGCCGTGTGAGAAGGAGTTGAACTCGTTGCCCGTTAAGCCTAAATTCGACATGCAACCTACTGTCCCCCGGGTATGGTCTACGCCCACATAGCTTTCCCTCCTTTAGTCTCCTCCTCCAGCGGCATTTACTCCCATCCAACGTGCACAACGTGAGCAGGAACAGAACGGCGGCTGCTGATGCTTCATTGCCGATGCTGTGCGGCTGCATCGGCGTAAAACTTGGCACTTGGCCAACGGAATTTGCTGGCATAAAGTACAAAATATTCCAGCTACCTTCTCCTGTCGTCCTACGGCCCTGTCTGTCTTCCCTCGTCCTGCTCCTAGTTCTGAGCTTGGGCACAATTTGAGGCTTATTTCTGTTTGGTTGACACTCGGCGCAAAAATTTGTCGTAAGTGCAATTCGTTGTGGCGTCAGTGACGTCGACGTCGACTGCGACTGCGACGTTGACATTGAAATAGACTCAGTTGCAATTGTTTTGCGCCTTAAGTTAAGCTATAGATTTTTGCCTTTAAGCGACGCCAGAGTCAATGACACACAAGGAAGTGTTGCATGGATTTCAAATATTCTGGAAATGATTTCATCCCTAATTCTGTTAGGCTTTATACCATAATATAAAAGTTGTTAAAACAATTGCAATTTTATAGTTTCCCTATTATTTTATTTGTAAAAAAGTTACCAATTTAATTAAATAAAGAATTTGGGAAATTTATGAAATATAAATCAGTATTAAAACTTCTGATCCAGAATTCTTTTTTTACAAATCTTAACAAATTAAAAAAATATTTTCAGTTTAATTTGCTTTTCAGAACACACCCGCGACTTCTGAAACAAGCTTAAAATATGCAAAATAATGTCATAATTAAGGATTTGTATGAAAAAGTTGCACCATAACACACTCTAAGCACTTGCAACATGAACTCTGGCAATTTTGAACTTTTGAGAGAGTGGGTGAACAAGAGAGAGAAAGGTTAGTGAGAGGGAGAGAGAGAGACTGCGGACTGTGAAGCACTTCATAATCAGCCACATACACTTTCTTGTAGCACGCATATCAATCTCTTCTCAGTGGTGAACCCACAAAGGCTTGTTGGAAAAAGTTTTGCGAACTGCTCGCGCAGTCGCGGAAATGACACTGTGGGCATGAATACTAATTTCTAATTTCGCAGCTGGCGTCGAAAACGCATTAAGTTGGGTAAAGGACGACTTGCAGTAAACTAAACCAAGAAGCTGCGCTGCGTTGAGCATATTTTGCGGTTGGTAGCTGGGCTTGGTCAGGATCAGAGTTGGGGCTCTGCATCTAGACATTGTCGAGATGTGGGGCAGTGGGTGGTGCTACCATACTTGTCTCTGCTACTGACACAAGTTATGCGTTTGCATTTCCGTCACCCAAATGGTGGTGAAATAAACATGCTACGCAAAGAGTAAAAATACCTCAAATTAATAATTTAAACTTGATTTTTTTTTTTTAAAAGATTTGTACGATGGTTGGTTTATAAGTATTTGTATTGAATCAACAAAGTGTTGCAAAATCACCAGTCGAGTTAGACAAGTATTCAGAAGTCCTTCTATTTATAAAAGGTTTACTACAGTTTGAAAAAGAAAAATAAAATAACATTTCCATAAAAGAAATTATAGACTTTACGCACTTAAAAAATTTTAAAATATATATTTTTTTAAAAAATGTTTCTTTAATATCTGTTGAGTTTTTATCTGATCGAGAAAATATGGTTAGGCCATTACATACATTGAAAATAGCTCTTGTTAGTCGATTCATGTTATTGAAAAATAATGTAGGATTATCCTTTGTAAGATACGTTACTTTATGTATATTTCATTCTGATCACAGTTTGTCTTAGACATACCTGATGCAATTTTCAATATACCCCTTATGTAGAATATTTTTTTCGCCTTTGCTCCCTCTATATCTGTCGGTTCTATCTATTCCGGGTATCTGTACAATCTTTGCTATCGTCAGCTGCATCTAAAGCACTTACCACATTGTTGTTGTGGTTTCTCTGAGCAGCATCAGCATCTTGTAGTCTAGAAAGTTTCACTGCACGTTGTGGCACATGCTGGTGATGATGATGACAACAAGATAATGATAAAACTGATGTTGATGATTCAGATAATGATAGCCCCAAGTCCATGGCATGACCAGAAGAAACTTTTGCGACTTGGACTTGAGCTCATTAGGCGTTAATTGCGCTGACAGCGCTCGTCGAGGTTAATAAACAAATTAAATGGCCCAACAGGCTGCCAATTGGCCAGAGTTGCAGTTGCATTTGGAGCAGGACTCACAGATATAGCCAAGGACATTTGGCATGTGCATTTCCACTCTTGACATTTTTCTATATATTCACTATATATACTTGTCTGAATTCCAACGAGTTGACATTTGCACACTGTCTGCCACTCAGATGTGCAATCCCTGTTTCTCCCTTCCCCACTCTGCAACTTGCAGCCCTCGTCCATTGTTTGCTCACCAAAAATGTGAATATAAAATGTGAGGCCTAAACAGAGATACAGATAGAGAGAGGGAGAGAGAGAGAATACAGTTTTGTCTGCATCGCTGTCTGTCTTCCTGTCCAGAGTCCGGACTTGTCTGTCATGACATTTGTCCTTCCGTCTGTCTATCCGTCTGTCTGGCTCTGATGCCCATCCATGCTTAGCTTAAATAACTCAGCGACGACTGTTGCGGCATGAAAATGAAAAGTTCGCATTTGTCACTGGCAAAACGGATACTGGGGACTGTTCCCTAGTTATTCTACTCATTGTTGTTATTGTTATTGTTGCCGCTGTTGTTGTCGTTGCTTTCGCATTTCATAAATATAAAAGTGCCCAAAATCCAGTGACGAGCCTTAAGGATAGATAACAGACATCCATACAGTCAGTCGGAACAGTTTATAATGAGAAGCATTTTATAAAGCGAAATTGAAAGCAGTTAGCATTGAATTTTGTTTTGTTTGTGTTTCTACAAATTTATAACTAAATTTTGTGATTGAGTTTGGGTAAAGCAAAAATAAATATATGACCGAATAATATACCTTAAAATATTTGTATTACAGAATAGCGGTTAATTAATTATTTAAATTACGTATTACACTGTTTAAATAATTCTAAAAACTTGTAAGAATAAATAAAAACACAATGTAAGATAGAAAAAAATCAATGAACAATTATAACAATCTTATATATATGTGTATATGTTAATTTCTTACATTCACCTTTAGCTGTTTAATTTGCCAGCTATTGATGGTCCGTTGAAACCTGGTAAGCCGAAATCAGATTGCCATTACAATCAATTATGCATTTGCTTAAATCGTCACATACGTGTGCGGAGTTGCTTCTCTGGTTGACTCGAACCAATCTGTGCCATACAACGAGGCATTCAGGCTTGAAGTTATCCTGATTGCCTTTGCCTGTGTCCTGCTCTCAGTTCCCGTTCTCAGTCACAGGCCCAGACTCTGTTTCTGTCAGGCTGATGTTCATGTGAATTGAATTGATTTTCAAGTGGTCTATGCTATTAGTTGAAATTGATTCTTGAAATAATTTATCTCATGGCTTTTTGTCGCGTGTAAGTTTTGCAAATTGCATATTAAAGACATTCAATTTAATGGCTTAAATTAATTAGAGACACTTTGCCAATTGCCATGTGACTCAATTTGAAGCTCTAACAGCTGCCACAATTATTCTGTCTGTCAAGTACAAATAATTCACGAATGCACTTTGTAGACAGAATGATGCATTTCTAAAAGAGTAAACCGTATCCGTAATCTCACTCATCTCCAGCCCCCTCCACTGTATCTTTCTAGGTGATATTAAAAAGCGCTTCCCGACTGAAAAATAAATATCGAACTGAAGAGCTGACGAACTGGAACTAGAGATGGTAACATGTTACACGACACGAGCCAAAATCATGATGATAGTTGGAGCTTATTTAAGCTGCTTTCGGCTACTGCTGCCACGTTTCGCTCATTGCTAATTCCACGAAATCGAAGCATTATAAAACCTTGATGCTGCATTTTGGTCTCCATCTCCATCCAACCATCAGTCTCAATCTACTTTCGCTCCATCGTTCGGTTGCATTATGTTAGCATATTTTCAAGTTTTTCACGCCACTCGCAACCACTTTGTGCCCATTTCGGTGGCACAACCGAAGCAGCTGCATCAGCGAATGCCAAACGCTCAGTTCATTCCATTTCGTTCGGGCTGCAATTTATTTATGAGCCTGTTGTGTTCATGAATATTATGTGCGTTGCTGCTGCCTCCTGGCAGTTGGTGGCACCTACACGGGCTTTTGGTTGCCGCGGTGCACTTAAAACTTGTTTGATTTACAAAAGACGGCATCGTCGCCATTGTCATTGCTTAGGCGCACCTTCACCTTTTCATAGTATTCCAATCCTGTTCAGAGTGCAATATACTTTCGTTGCGTTGGGTAAATTTTATTTTATTTTCCTTCTCGCACAGCTGCAAATTTATTAGTAGTTGACAAAATGGTGCTAGCGAGGAGTGTACGTGATTTGGAGCATTGATGGGGGAGTCCATTGGGTGAGAGGTGGGTTTCCTGGATGTGGACAGCGAAATATTGACGACACATTGCACATTGAAGCTAGCTGAAAACACAGTCAGAAGCAAGTGTTGCGTTCTTAAAACAACATTTTAGTTTTATGTAATAAAGTGAAGTATTTATTCCTCATAAAACAAAACGTCTTAAATAAATGTTGTGGAGTGAATGTTTTAAATAAAGAAAGATCAAAATTATAAATCTTGTCATAGAATTTATATTCATTATATCTAAAATGATCTAAGAAGTCAACTGTTATTCCAATATGTTTTTTCTTTTCATTGGATTCAAGGAGTAGACCAAAAAATATTGTTAGCTTATAGTATCTGATAAGTGCTTCATAATAATATTCAAAGGGTAATTGAGAGTTTTGTATATCACAGATTTCTATCTACGTAAAACCGCAGCTAAGAAGCCATTAAAAATATGTCAACTTAATTTATAGCTAATCATTAATAAGAACGTCTAAACGCCCACAAGAAAAGAGAAAGCAGAAAGCATTAACATGAGTATGCACAAAGAGATAATAAAAACGATAATACAGGCAAAGCGCAAAAGCGGGAAAAGAAAACAAAGAAGAGGGGAGAATTATAGAAAGAATTCGGTACTAATTATTGTAGACCTGCGAGGACACAGAATCGGACAGGACAAACCGGCAAGTCGAGTTGATTCGAATAGAGTTCAGCTGAGCAGGCAAGAAAATTATCTGGCTAAATGCCAAAAAATTATGCACACACATACACTCAGAAAAAGAGAGCCACACATAGGCGGAAACAGAACAGACCAACGTGGCAGGACATGCTCTATGCACGTTTCGCGTGAGCGGCTCACGAAGGACACTCACACACAAAATAACCACAACCACAGTTGAAATACAGAAAACAGCTAGAACTATGCTGCAGGGCAGCCCCGAAAATTGTGCAGCCTACTCTTGTGGGCTGATAGCTGAACTTGCATGTTCCGCATGCCCCCATGGAAAAGAGACAAAATTAACAGTAAGCTACAACACTAAACGTGCAAACGCCAACAATTTTGTGGACTAGGGATGCATAAACATGACTTAAAGTTATTTGGTTAATTCTTATGCTTACAAACATAGCATCTGCTTGATTTGATAAGATGATGAGGTTGAGTAGCCCCTATTTAGTTTTTACTTTTATTAACTCAGCTTACAATTTTTTTTGATTTCTGGAAAAAATTACAGGCACGGATTAAAATTTTGTGTCGCAGATATTACGATTTACTCTAGTTTCAGTCAAAATTCAAATGTTTTTGTTCAGAAGCTTTTTTTGCCCTCAATTAATTTATATTTCGCCATCCACATTTATAAACATTTTATTCTTTATGTGTTGGAAAGGAAATTAAATTGATCTTGTAAAGTTTTTGTTTTGGAAGGCAAATTATATTTAATTTTCAGAAATTGAATTATATTAGAATCTTACTTAAAAAGACAAAATGTCTAAATAAGTCCCTGGTATTTTAGTCTGCTAACTGCAACTAACTCAACCAACTCATGGACTGACTAACTGTCTCTGGTTCTCTGTCTAGAGCTGTCTCTCTGCTGGTCCTTTTGGGCCTATTAGCCTTAATGGGACTTTTGCATGCTTCACTACAACAACTCGCCTGCTTGGCTGCCGACTGCCTCTTGCCTGTATTTCGTTATTTTTTTAAGCTAGCCATTACCTCGGCATTTTTTGCACGTCTTTGCAGTTTTCAATTATTTATGGTTTGTGGACGCGTTTGCATTAAAACTGTCTAAATATTACCAAAGCACAAGGCTTGTGTCAGTTATCCCGTGCCTGCCAGCCTGCCTAACCAGGCAGACAGTCAAATTGCCGTGAAACGAGCAAAGCTGCATTTGACTCAGCATATGAGTCAATCTCCTAAGACGTAATCTCCTCTATTACCTCAATTCTCCATAATTCCCTCTGCCCCAAGTTAGCTACTGTTTATGTAAAACAACTTAGTAAGCGCCCAAAATTGCTTAATTTTCTGAGCAGACTTGAGTTGACTTTGGCTTTTGGGTTGTTTGGCCAATGGCCGGCAGCTGAAAAGTGAGAATGTTAGACATAATGACTAAATAACTAGGCTTGAAAATCCAGTATAAAGTAAAAAAAAAATACGTTTTGGAAGGGAAAAATACACTTTTTCTTAGTGAATGAATAGCTTTTACATAGCGCATTCTTGTCGGATGATTCCTACGAGCAACCTGATAAAAAAATAGTGGTGAAATTGATATAAACATTTTGTGGTATTCATTGAAGTGTGCCATCCTGTTGCCAATGTGTCCAGCAGCAATCTTCTGTGATAATCATTTATGTATTTGCAATATGTTCACATTTTGCTATTGTATATTTGATGTTTTTGTTGGGGTTGTTTGTTGATTTTTATCAGATTCAATTACCGTACATTACAACTATTGACAGCTATCTCCCTGATAGCTGGTTACTTTTCTGATTTATGTGCAACATGTGCGAATGTCCTTTTTAATACCCTTACAGAGGGTATTATAATAACTGTACAGTAAATGAAAATTTAATTTAATTTCGTAAAAATCTTGTTAATAGTTAAACGGTGATCTGATATCTGACTGCCAGTTTGGCAGGTTATTTAACTAGCTGTTGTCACTCCCCATATCAAGTAAAATGTAAGTTTATTAAGGTACAAACGCGCGTATGAAACATATTTCTTGAACTGTTCAGAGTGTAATGCACAAATTAGGATTTTCGGAAATTTTGTACATATAATATATAGATTCATGTTTTCCAATTTTTTTCTAGTTATATTCTTGAATCAATCGGAGAACTAATCAAAATTCGGCCTGTTAAATACACCTTGTATATGTACATACATATGTTAAGAATCAAATGAACACTAACAAAATAAAATAGAATTTTCAGATGTTGCATTTTGAGCCCGTACCGTACCGTACTGTGCTGTGCCATATACATAACGTTAAATTATTTACATTTTGTTTTGTGTTGCAGTTTGCATATTTTTGAGCTGAGAGTGAGAAGGTTGGAGCAGTCGAAAGAGCGCGAGAGTTTGAGAATGGCGAAAAAGCAGAAAGAAAAGTGCCGAACACTTAATGTGCGTTTTGTCTTTTGCAATCCTTTAGAGCAACTTTTCGTTTTTATGTGTGCCGACGACCATTTTCTTCTTTTTCTCCTTTTGTTTCCCTTATTAAATTTTTTTTTTTTGTGTTCTGTGTTTTCGTCTGTTTCCTTTTTAAGCTGTGCGCTTTTCAAGCGACTAGATACCGACGGAAATTAAGTCATGAAAAGTGAAAATCGAGTCGTTGACAGATTGTGAAATCGAGAGTGGAAAGGATTAGGTGTTCTGGGTAGGGAGGTTATTTATTTTTTATATTTGCATTATCCGCGACATTTATAACTCGCACTCAGTCTCCATGTTTACGAGTATATTTTATTTTTAATGTTCTACTATCTGACACTGTCGTTTCATTTCGACGCTGGCATTACGCACTAAGAAACAAATTTTAAATTCACTTAGAAGATAAATAATAAGAATAATAATAATAATCATATTTATAATAATAACTATTTTAATAATAATAATAATAATGATGAAAATTGTAATACATATATAAGAATTAAGGTGGGTTCTCACTGCTGCACAATGTGAAATCACATTTTGTCATGCTTTGTGATGATTTGCAGAATACGTGAAAGTGTTTACATTAGCAACACAAAATTTGTACTTCACAAAATTGTGGAAAGCCTTGTGAAAAGCCTTGTGAAAGCCTTCAATGTAAACACTACCAGTCAATGTAAGGAGCCTCGCAAAAAATCAAAAGGAATCAAAATGTTCACAATATGTTCGCAATTGAACAATAACAAGTTCCACAAAATGAATAAAAACAAAGAAATGTCACTTTTCAATTGTCCTCCAATAATAAAGATTTAATTTCTTTGAAAAAAAGTTTATAATGATTTAATCATCGCATGTTTCTGGAATAATGGCTGATATTACGGCCTTCGACATTCTGAACTCGTATGAGAGGCTCGTCATGCTTGATACATAAGCTATGTTAATACCGCAGTCACCGCAAGTCTCGCCTGGTGAAATTGGTTTGCTAAAATTTGTTGTCTTCTTTTTGATAAGTGGAGTGAGTGGTCGAATGTTTCTTTGTCCATACGCAAATAATTTTTGAATTTTAACGGAAGACTTCGCAGCTCTCCCGTTAGCTTGGCATACATTCCCTCTTTTTCACGAGTCAAATTCATTTCGTCGATCCAGCAGCTGCGCTTTGCCTTGGGTTCATCATCGTCGTCCTCTAAAAGCCACAGCCCAATGACCGCCAAAGCAGCAAGCTCAGTTTCATCTTGTGAATCCATTTCTTTTTTAAAAATCACAAACAATGGTAAAGTTCCGAAAAACAAAAACAAAAATTTTAGTGTTGACGTTCACAATGTGTGGAAAAACCAATTTGCTCGATGTGCTTTCACAATGGGATTGGGCTCATTTGAGCTGCTTCAACTTTAACAGGAGTTAACATAGTTTTCAACAAAATTGTGTCAATCTTCTTCGCAAAAAATTTTTAACAGTATGTGAAAGTGGTGTTTACATTAAAGTGTCACATTTTTGTGACTTCACAATTTTGTGACAATGCATTTAGTGTTCACATTGCCTTGTGACGTTGTGAACAGCTTTGTGCAGCGTTTGTGAAGCGTTTGTGACGCAGTGAGAACCCACCTTTAGATTTACATATTTCAACTTAATGTTAAATTGATAAGCAAAATAATGTTTACCTATTAATTATAATTTTAGAAAATATGTATGAGATTGTCAGGTGTGAATAGTGCACTAATTTAAAAGTATCCCTACTTGTAGCACTAGGAAATAGTTAATAAATAAATAAATAAATAAATATGAAATTGTTCCTTATTATTTTGAATTGCAACTCAAGTAAGTTACGGATGAAAATACCTTCGAAACCATAAGAAATAAGACTTACTAAATCTATTATTAAGAAAAGGAACATCAATACACAGTATTTAATGTAATAAATCGGTTCTATAACTATAATTACTGACATCTCAGTACGAGTATCAATTATTTTGATTAATATTCTACATTGCGTCCAATTAAGGACTCGTAGCTACAATGCTTGAGTCACATTACAGGATAAATGGAATAAATTAATCTTGATAAGTTTCTTGATTACATTAAGGTATTTTCCGCTAAATTATTGTTTGGTACGCTACCAGTAAAATATAGTTTTTCGGTTTCTTATGGTACTGAATTGTCGGGTTAATTTTCAAATATACAGTGGCTCACAGCTTAAAGTATGCACCCTTATTTTTGCTTTAACTGCTATGTTAGTCAAGTTATCACAATAAAAAAAATATATTTGGAAAGGTCGTGTAAATTCTGTTTGAATGACACAAAACTTTTTTTAACCCATTGAGTACCCTTGGAAAATTTCGAATTTATGTAAAAGTCACTTTTCAAAACTTTTTTCCTCGATTTTTTCAAAAAAATGTTGGGATGCAAAAAAATTCTTGAAACAATTCAAAGAGTAACTGCAAAAAAAAATTTTCAAAAATATTTTTGCTAGTATTTTTTATAATTTTTTAAAAACTGCAAAAAAGGCACTTTTTGCATGAAAAGTAGGAAAAAGGGGTTAAAATCGTAATTTTTACGATTTTCAAAAAATTATAAAAAATACTAGCAAAAATATTTTTGAAAAAATTTTTTTCCAGTCACTCTTAGAATGGTTTAAAGAATTTTTCTGCATCAAAATAATTTTTGGAAAAAATCGAGGAAAAAAGTTGAAAAATTGACTTTTTTTAAAATTCAAAATTTTTGATGGGTACTTAATGGGTTAAAGACATTTTGGTATCATTAGAACGGGATTTAAGTGAATAAAAGATTAATATAAGAAAACCGCATCAAAACATCTTTAATATACGCAAATTTTACAAATTTATGCTGTATGAAGACATTAGTGGTTCACTGTATGTGTTTTTTTCTGTTTCTGTCTTAATTTTGTCGCGTGTGAAAATGTGTTATTGTTGGATGAGGATCCACATTGTGGTTGCGTGTTTCTATTCTAAATGAAACTTATCGTTTCGGTAAATATTTCGCTTGTTTATTTCTTATTCTTTAACTGTAATGGTAATTTTTTGTCGCCCTGTTTACTTTTGTTAGCGTGCCGTTCACGCCTTGATATTTGATTATGAACTTGAAGTACACTTTAATGGTTGATATTATATTTATGTTATTACTGTTCCTGCTGTTGCTATTACGGTTTGCCTTTTTTTTTTGAGAGCAGACAAAACAATTAATCCGACATTCTCTGTCCAAACTCTGACATTGGCAGCTTAACTTAATTGAATTACTTGTACTTTTATGACACAAGAACACAACAGCAAAAAGGAATGTGCAATGAAAAATGAAACAATAAAAAATTGAAAAATTATGTAACTGACACTCTTAAATATTTTTGTAAATTACAAGTGCTGACCAAGATATAAAGAAATATTGTAAGCATACATACATATAATTTACGATGCATTGATTTACGCGGATAATTTCGTTTCTTTAAAAGCAACTTACTACCAAACAATTTTCAAACATTTTTTAAAGAGAGCAACAATGGTTGAGAGTTACGGAAACTAGTGGGGTGTAAACATCACTCGCAGTCTTGGTTGCAGCTTTTATTGTGTGGGTCGCAAACATCCCGACAAAGTCATAATTTCCATTCCCAGCGACCATCTACACACCCACACACTTACACACCAATACAACCACAGATTCTCACCAATACATACAAAGCTAACATGCCGGCAAGTGCCATGCCACGTGCTTTTGCCTTCATTTGTTTTTGTTTCGCACACAGAAAAAAAAATGCCGTTCTAAAATCAAGCCTAAAATACTTGATTTAAGCCTGCATTTTTTAAGTATGTTTCCAGGATTAAACTGAACAATCAAGCCTATATCGGGATTAAAATCGGAAAATAAGCCCAAATTACTTGATTCTCTCTCGGCCTCTCTCATTTCAATTGGTTCGGTGGCTCAATGGTTAGAGTCGCCGACCTGTTTGAAAAAAACCTGGGTTCGATTCCCCCCAGTCAATTGCATTCAAACATTCTCTTCCTTACAAAAAAAATATGTTTAAAATAAAAAAACAATAAATAAAAAATTAAAAAAAAAAAAAAAATAAAAAAATAAAAAAAAAGTTTAAAAATTGAAAAAAAAAATTAAAATATAATACAAAAATTAAAAAGAAAAAATAAAAAAAAAAAGTTAAAAAAAAAATCTTAAAAAAAAATCTAAAAAAAAAATTTAAAAAAAGTTTAAATGTAACAAAAAACATTATTTTTTTTTAGCCTGAATTTAAGAATTTCTGGATTGAATTCGGGATTGAAAAAATCAAGTATTTCATACTTGGTTTAAGCAAATCCGAGATTACCCCACTTCTGACATCGTTTCGGATTGAATCCGGGCTAAATATCCCGGATTTTTTTTTCTGTGCACATTCCGCTTTGTGCGGCATATTCGTGTTGTTTTGCCGTCGCTTGCTGCGTCAGCTTCTTCGTCTCTTCGTGCTTTTGGCAATGGTTCAAATAATTCAGTTGGCAATTTTCGATGCACTTTTGCTTAATGTTGATTCGCCTAGGCCTATTTCGGCTTAGGCATTTTTACCTCATTCCGGCGCAGGCGCCAATTTTGTCTGTCGGTCTATTTATATATTTCTATCTATTTTTTCGTAACTGATAATTAGTCCTTAAGGCAACAGCACTGTTGCATTTTGGTTTCTTGATTAACTTGACATAATTTACTTAAATACAGTTTGTCAAGAAACACTTTACACACCGAAAATAAATTTAATTTTTTGACTTAAGGTATGAAAATAATAGATTTTTATTCAAGTTAAACCAATTTTTTTAATGCATAACAATTTAATGCTTAGTATTAAGTTAATATGTGAAAAGAAAAAAACAAAAATATAAGTAGGTAACATAAAAAACAACAAAAACTAACATTACTCATTTTTGACACTGTCAAGAAACTCTTTACACTTTTCGTTTTCATTAACATTAATTCAAAATTTTTTGCGAATATAAAATATTTGAAGCTAATTTTAATATTTAGTATGCCCTCCCTTAGCATTAATTACATGCTGGAGCCGTTTTTTCATTGAATGGATCAATTTTGGAAGGTCATATTCAAGGGGGATCTTCTGCCACTCTTCCAGAATAATAGCTTTTAGCTGAATTCGGGTTTTGGGCTGCCTTTTTGCCACTTTTTTCTTCAAGTGGGCCCACAAATTTTCAATTGGGTTAAGATCGGGACTCTGGGGTGGTGTATCAATGACCTTTCCACAGTTGTACAGCAGCCATGTTCGCACATTTAGCTCTTTATGCTTGGGATCATTATCTTGATAAAATTTGAATTTTGGCCTATTGTCCGTAATAAGACCAAAATTTTCCGCGCTGGTCTTCAAATGGGTTTTTAAAATTTGGAGATACTGTTGTGCATTCATTGTATTCTCTATAAATGCCAGATCTCCGACTCCTCGGCTAGAGATACACCCCCAAATCATAACCGACAGTTTTCCAAATTTTACTGTCGGAATGATGTTTCGATTGTCCAGCGCAGTTAACGGCTTTCTCCAGACTCTGGGTGGACCTTCATTGTAGTAGAGCATCATTTTTGTTTCGTCGCAAAATATGACGTCATCCCAGTATTCAATCGGCTGATTGATCATGCTCACTGCGAAAGTGAGACGCTTCTCCACATTGACTGACGAAAGCAGCGGTTTCTTTCGTGCAACTCTTGAAGAGTACTTATGCCGTAGAATGGCTTGGCGTACTGTTTCGTGTGATACGACCAAGTCACATTCTTCCTCAAGCTCCTTGGCAAGAGCTCTGACCGAAATTTGTGGATTTTGGTCAATCTTTCGCATCATTAAGCGGTCTTCCCGTTTGCCAATCTTTCTTTTCCGGCCCCCTCCACTCTTTGTTTCAAGAGTTCCTTGGTTTTTCGCGCGACTCAGAACGTTGTAAATGGTTTTCTTTGCAACAGAAAACATCGTTGTTAGTTCCGCAACCGATTTGCCCAACTGGTGATTATAGTAAATCAATTGGATTTCCTCAAAGGTTAATCTTTTCCCAGGCATTTTGAAAATTTAAGTAAATTCCTTTTAAGATGCGCTCTGAGCAAAATTTCGTAACAAAATTGAAAGCAATGCAAAAATAGCGCAGCATAAAGCAACGCAAAAAGCATAGTTAACGGTAAAGCACCGTTTTTTCTTAGAATAAGAGCAAAACGTAACTCGAAAACGAAAAGTGTAAAGAGTTTCTTGACAGTGTCAAAAATGAGTAATGTTAGTTTTTGTTGTTTTTTATGTTACCTACTTATATTTTTGTTTTTTTCTTTTCACATATTAACTTAATACTAAGCATTAAATTGTTATGCATTAAAAAAATTGGTTTAACTTGAATAAAAATCTATTATTTTCATACCTTAAGTCAAAAAATTAAATTTATTTTCGGTGTGTAAAGTGTTTCTTGACAAACTGTATGTACATATGACCATAATCTATATAATTTCGTTTGCCACGTTTGCTGCTAGCTCTTTGCGGTAGGTAAGTAAGCCTCCAAGGATTTCAATTAACTCTATCTCTTTCTTTCCCTTTCTGTTTATTATTTTTACTCGCACTCTTTTCACTCTCTTGCATTCTCTCTTTATCACCCACTGCTTCACGCTCTGCGTCCCACCCAATTTCTCTCTTATAAGCCTTCGCTCTCTCTCTTGCAAACATATGTTTTTCTTAACACTTCGTGAGCGCGCGCGTTCGTGTCTGTTGTCTGTTTCAGTTCCATATCGTTCCGCAGTCGCTTCGCTTAGCCAGCAATTGCATCCTGTTGCCTCAGTTGTGTGGCAGTAGCCGCTTTGTAAACATTTTCCCGTTGCTTGCACCACGCGTCGTTCTCCCGTCGCCATCTTTCATTGCCATTTTTCGTCGTCTCAGTGTCGTTCGCGTTACGTTTCGTTCACGTAACGTTACAAAATACGTTGCGACTGCTGATTGTGTTGCACATTTGAACTTGAATATTCAAACAGATATCACGAAATATTCAAACATTTTTATTGAGAATTCTATGTATCTAAAATTTAAATTTGAAATAACGAAGTTTTTCAGAGCTTTCAAAAAACAAAGATTGTATAACTACTTAAATAACAAAAATATTGAAAAAGGTACGATTATAATGATAGAAATAACAATGTTCGATTTACACAAGGTAACTCAGAACTAATTTTTAAAGATAAATGTTTTAAAAATATTTATATTTTCTTTGCTTGGGTCAGTTTTTATTTTTAAATTTCCTTTAGGATTTTTTGAATTATTGGTGTTAAGTTCTCATGTAATGTTGCTTTAATTGCTCAATTTGCTACCAGTCAATTTGTGGTTCTCAAGCTTTTCTGCCATTTGCGGCCAATGTGGTTGCAAGTTCAAGCTATATGAGGGTGGCTTTAAGGGTTACATTTAATGACGAGAAGTTTAATAACCTGTTAATAGTGCATTATATAGCAAATCTTTTGAAAATGTTTCGATTTTGATAACATTAGTCGAATAAAAACTGTTAAGGGAATTCGACTCAAATTTTATTTAAATTGCAATATTAATATAAAAAGATTTTTATAATTCTTATACTAAAACTATTAATTTTCTATTTGGTTTTATTAATAGACTATATTGTAAAAATGTTACCATAACAATTTATATGCAAATTTATGGCAATTAATTCAGATTTTTATCCAATATCTAAATATTTTTTCCTCATCTAAATATTTTTGCATGCAAACTAATTTTTCTTCTAACGCTTTCGAGCTGCTGAATATCAAGGCATTTATCAATGCAGCCACCTGTTAGATACATTACACATACACACTGTACAACCGTTTTCAGCAAGTCATGTTTATCGATTCTTTGTCGTTAGCTGCAGCTTAAGCAAAAGCCAAAACAGCTGAACTTATAAATTTCATATAGTAAATCTGAAAACTGCAAAGACTTGATTACATTTTAAGCTTCGTTTTGTGCTCAAATTGACATTTTTCACAGCAGTTGCAGCAAAACGAACGCTTTTTTAAAGTTGTCCAGCAACGTTTTCTCTCTTTTCTTTCTCTCTACTACTGATTCCATAAGCTATTACAACTGTTATTTCTTCTACTTCGCTGTGTGTGGGTGTGTGTGTGCCCAGCTGTGCAATTGTTGACACCCACTGTTGACATTGGGTTCATTAACCCTTGTGATTGTGAGTGTACGCGACATGCTTTATATATATTTCAAAGATGTATAAAAATATCTACTTATACAGAGGTGGTCAAAAGTATTTACACAACACTTAACGTTAAATCTACTCGTAATTTGAACTTACTTCAGGTAAAGTTTGGTATCAATGAAAAGGTCTCTTGAATTCCTTTCAAATGATATAAAAGTTTCCTTAACCCATTAAGTACCCACTGATAAATTTAAGTTTTTGTAAAAGTCAATTTTTTTGACTTTTTTCCTGGGTCTCAAACAAAAAATGTTTTGATGCAAAAAGTTTCTTCAAACAATTTAAATAGTGACTGCAAAAAAAAATTTTAAAAAAATCTTTTTGCTAATATTTTTAATAATTTTTTGAAAACTGCCAAAAAGGCCCATTTTCCTCATTTTCGTGCAAAAAGTGCCTTTTTGGCAGTTTTCAAAAAATTATGAAAAATATTAGCGAAGAGATTTTTAAAATTTTTTTTTGCAGTCACTATTTAAATTGTTTGAAGAAACTTTTTGCATCAAAACATTTTTTGTTTGAGACCCAGGAAAAAAGTCAAAAAAATTGACTTTTACAAAAACTCAAATTTATCAGTGGGTACTTAACGGATTAAACAAGTTTTGGTATCATTTGAAAGGAATTCAAAAGACCTTTCCATTGATACCAAACTTTACATGAAGTAAGCTCAAATTACGAGTACAATTAACTTTAAGTGTTGTGTAAATACTTTTGACCACCCCTGTATGTATAAATTATTATATTTTTATTAGTCACTGAACATGGAAAGTGCCGCAAAAACTTTCTAAGAATTTTGCTTTTCTTCTTAGGCTAAATTTTTTCAAATGTGCTTAAAGGATCTCGCCATCTGCCATAGTGTTTTTTTAACTCTTTATCATCTTTCATTAAACTCAACTTTTGGAAACGCAAGTTGAAAAATGCAAGCCAGCAAAACTTTGAAAAATTGCACTCATAGTTTTGGCAGTTTATTGAGTTTTGTTATTGTTTCGTTATTGTTTTTTAAAACTTTGAAATGAATTGGAAAGTTGAACAATTCAAAATAATCAGAAGCCAAGACTTAAATAAAAACGTCGAAAAAATATCGCTTAATTTATAATAAATAAATAATATTTTTTTTTCCTTTAAGCATTTTATTTAACAAGCAAAAAGGGTAAATGGTATACTCTTATGGCTTAAACTATTTTAAAAGTTAAAACAAGAATATGGAAAAAATGGAAAAAGAAAGATGAGAAGACGAAGCAAAGAAACTTACTCGTAAATAGATGCACACATAAATTGCGCTCTATATATTTATGCACTGGCATCTATGCAAATGCCTTCTCCTTGACACATCACAGCCAGAGGGGCAGCTTCCTGTCGGACGAGGGATGGGAACATGTACGAAGCATCGTTGCAATTTGCTCATTATTGTTGTTGTTTTTCTCGCTATTCACCACTTTCAGCGCATTGTTGTCACCGTCATTATGAAAGGAAATTACAAAATATACAAAAAATTTTGATTGCCAGCCATTTCCGTTGTGCATTTCTTGATTCTACGAATTTCTGACCTTTTGTGATTGGGATCTAGTCAAGCTAGAGTTGATGTCAGTATTTCAAAGAATTATGCAAAAAATTAAAGCCGATGGCTTCATTTAATTATTGTAATTGTGATTGGATTGTGAGTCAGACATATTATTGTTCGAAATAAAATTATTTTTTATTTTTTTGGTTTAATTTGACCTCCTAGAGAGAAGGTCTGAGGCATCTTTTACTTAACACAATTCCTAAATTCAATTTTTATTTATATTTTAAAGTCGTCAAATGAAATTTAATTTGTTTTATTAAGGCTGATAAGAGCTTAAGCAATCATAAACTACAATTGAAGTGCTCAATTTTTTAAATGATTGCGAACGTGAAAAGCAAGACACTTTTGACTTGCAATTCTAGCTGAAAACTTTCAGAATGTAATGTCAAATGCAGCGAAAAACCAGAAAAGTATTTGTCATGCTTTGCTCGACAGCTTTTTCCTTTGCCGAGCTGCCTACCAAATAATCCTTGCACTTTATTTCACACACCATACGCCCTCGCCCACTTCATGACTCGTTGCACGCCTCACTGCGCTTTTCGTATTACCACGCCTACGGCTGAGGCAACTCTCGGAGTGAACCAACCCTCCAGTTTAATATACCTGACCTCGGGCCGGGTATAGAATAAGATGGGGAATAGGTCTCGTTTGTTTTATAATTTCCACAGACTTTGCTCCGCATTTATGTATGTTTTCACATACATTTATTTTATTTATAAGTACGTAGAGCTGTAGAGAACTACAGAGACAGACTTGGCAAAAAGATGCTCTGAAAACAAAAAAAGACAAAAAAAATAAGAAATATGTGTAAGTTATTGTTTAATTGATTGAGCCGTTTCCCACAGCTGCATAGTTTTAATATATCTTAAAGGGTTATTATATTTAATGCACGGCTCAAAAAGTAGGAAGCAAAACTTAGCTTAAAAAAAAACTCATTAAAAAGCATACATTTTAATTTGCCGACGACGAAGCCACAATATAAACAAGATAAGAAAGCAATATGAATGATAAATGCTTGCTTGTTTATTTATGAATATGCGTGTGAGTGCAGGGATATGTGGTTAATTATTGTACATAAAATTAAGTGTGTTTATGTTATGGTTAAATCATTTACATTTACAGACATTTAGTATTGAATTGCAATTTAAGACTACACTTAGATAATCGATTTTTGTTGTATAAAATGAGACTAAATGACTTCTGATTTACAAATCGATTAAAATTCTGTCGAACGTGTGATCAATCAAATACTAATACAATCAAATTCTTTATTAAGTAAATGTTAAGTACGTTTATAAGTGCTATGGATCGTTATTAAACTCTATCAAAATAAAATCGGTATTAAAGGACTTAAAGTTACTACACTCAGACTTTTTCCGTTGGGTAAGCATCTTTTTGCTCCAGTCAAGTCTCATCACCATCATCATCATTCTCCAAATTGTACGCTCTCTTCCGACGTTTCCGTCTTTTTCGCTCAAATTTTCGCCTTCAACTTACACAGCTGACTTTTTGTTTTGTCGCCTCTTCACATAAACCAGACACTCGGGAATACATATAAATACATCTACATACATATAAAGTATATAAGCATAAACATGTTTATGTACATAGGAGTAGAACAGCCGAAAGTTTGTCTGTGTCTCTTCCTGTTCGTTTGCTTTGTGTTGTGTTTTTGGTTTCCGTCAATCAGAGTTACTCCAGCTATTGACAGTTATTTTCCTTTGCTCTTAGCTTCTTTGTCGCACTTTTTGTCGCAATTTCGCTTTCAACAAAGATTTCAGCAAGAAGGAAAATTTAAAAAATGTTAGCTGCTGCGTGTTTAAGGCTCATAATTTTCACGCGTTGCTCATGGCGCATACGTGTTCTGTTTTTAATGGATATTAATGTCCTTACTGCTGCTAATTGCGCATTTGCTGTTGCTGTTGTTTCATTTCGCTTCTTGGTAATATACAAATTAATTGTTTTCGTTGCATGTTTATTATCAACATATCCATTTTGATAATTTCTTTTTTTTATAATATAACAATTCAATTACAAATGTGATCTGGACAGATAAAAATCTGCATCATCATTTATTAAATAAAAAAAAACCACACGATCAACAAATACGTAAAAATAAGATTTGATTCAGAAATAATCATCGCGCTTAGTATTAGAACTCAAGAAAAAAAACTTTTAATATTGCTTCTTTTTAACTCAAGTTGCGTTTAACCATTACCTATTCTCTTTTCACTTCTTTTTTTCCGCCTACCTGTTGCCCCCGTTTCCGTTTCGTCAGTTGAACCCTAAAAACATCAACCACAAATGTAAATGTAACGGAAATGCAAGCAAAACAGTAGCAGCAGCAGAAGCAAAAGATTGTTGGAGTTTTGAGGCGGAAAAGAATATTTGCCCCATAGGCAATGAGCCTGTGACAGAAAGAGATTATTTGTGTGTGTGTGTTTGTATTTACATTTACGCCATTTTATTTCATTTTCATTTGCAATTTTCTTTTGCGTGTGCACATTTCCGGTGCGACATAGTGTTGACTTTGGTCACTGCTTTTGCAAACTGACTGACTCGGTCGACTGGTCTGACTTGGTCTTCTCTTAACATCACTGCGGACGGCAGTCCGCGCTAGTGACGAAAGCAGCACGAAGTGTGCGAAAGCGACTAGCATATATACACAGGAAGAATGGAAAATTTGCTATGACTGCCCGATCAGGTCGAGTTATATACCGATCGAAAGGTATCAATTAAACTTACAAATGTGCATACTAAGACTTTTGAAAACTCACCTGTTTCGTGAGATAAACAGGTGTAAGTGGGAGGGGCAACATTTAAATGATTGGAGCTAATGGGGCCGTTGGAGCCTTTTTGATTTTTAATTTTTAACTATTCTAATCAAAAATACGCGTCGAATGACACCTTGATCATCAAAATCCGATTACTGGTTCAGAAGATAATTTTGTTTAAAATAATTTATGTGTAAAACTTAATATTATTCGTCACAAAATTGGATATCAGAAATTTTGGGGCATGAAAATGTTTTCGTCACTAGACTTTTACCTCGTAAAGAGGTTTTTTTATGGGATTTCTAATTACGCTCAGCTGGTAATGATGCTGCTGGGAGTGACAGACATCCACACAGTTCGGCCAACTCTCAGTCATCATATTCTGTGTTGTAAACATGGCCACTTATGTCGTTTAGTTTTATGAGTTCTTCGCTACGAGTGATAGCAGATGGGAAAAAAAAACCAATCTACGGATGACTTTACTACCTACTACTACCTACTTTCTTCTACCACTTCTTGTAGGCCGTGTGTATGCTTTATTCTGATAAGTGAAAGTTGAACATTATTTCGTATGTTTTCTGACTTTCATTTTATGTTCAGAAAAAATTATTCAGCATGGTAATATATTAATATTAATATTAATATTAATTTTAATTTTATTATATTTAATATTTACTAATATTTAATAAATTTATAATATTTATAATATTTTTTTAAATAATTGGTTAAATGAAATGATCGACAGTATTTGTGCATTAATTCTGCAGCTTTTACAGTGTTTCCCTTGACAGGTCTGCGATTCCAGCTCCCCCATATGCTCGACCTGTGAAATAGTGACTCAAATGGTTTTTGTTTTGTTATGGAAAAAAAAAAAAAAAAAAAAAAAAAAAAAAAAAAAAAAAAAAAAAAAAAAAAAAAAAAAAAAAAAAAAAAAAAAAAAAAAAAAAAAAAAAAAAAAAAAAACTGGTAATGATGCTGCTGGGAGTGACAGACATCCACACAGTTCGGCCAACTCTCAGTCATCATATTCTGTGTTGTAAACATGGCCGCTAATGTCGTTTAGTTTTATGAGTTCTTCGCTACGAGTGATAGCAGATGGGAGGAAAAAGCCACTCTACGGATGACTTTACTACCTACTACTACCTACTTTCTTCTCCCACTTCTTGTAGTGCGTGTGTATGCTTTATTCTGATAAGTGAAAGTTGAACATTATTTCGTATGTTTTGCTGACTTTCATTTTCTGTTCAGAAAAATTATTCAGCATGGTAATCTTTATTCTGATAAGTGAAAGTTGAACATTGTTTCGTATGTTTTCTGATCTTTCATTTTTATGTTCAGAAAAATTATTCAGCATGGTAATATATTAATATTAATATTAATATTAATTTTAATTTTATTATATTTAATATTTACTAATATTTAATATATTTATAATATTTATAATATTTTTTTAAATAATTGGTTAAATGAAATGATCGACAGTATTTGTGCATTAATTCTGCAGCTTTTACAGTGTGTTCCCTTGACAGGTCTGCGATTCCAGCTCCCCCATATGCTCGACCTGTGAAATAGTGACTCAAATGGTTTTTGTTTTGTTATGGTTTTTGTATTACCTTCCTGGGGGTAAAAGTAATTAAATCAATGTGCCCGCCTCTCGCTGTAAATATCTACTGTGCCTGCACTTTACTTCAATTCGCGACCCAGAGTTTACTGCACTTTTAAACGAGTTCAATGGAGGTGGAATGGTTATTTCTGGCTCTGCGTTTTTATTTCCATAAAACGTGTGGCCATTGAATTTATCATCGGGGTGCAAGCGCAAACACACGTAGACATTTTGGGCCATGCAAAGCTAAACTAAATAAATTGCATAATCCACAAAACAAATTGGAAAATGCAAACCGAAACAGGAAAAAAGCAAGACCCCAACATCAAAACCAAAACCAACATAAACAACACTGGTCATTATTATCGCTACCAATGGATGTACAGTTTTTGCATTTATTGTTGTTGTTATTGTGTCGTTGCTGTTCACAAATATGTATGCCAAATAACTCAACTTTGGCTAATTGCATATTTGGTGTTCATTAGGGTCCTCCTACAGGCTAAGGTGGATGTGTTTGTATGTGCATACACCTAATATACCACATAAAATTCAAACGTAAATATATTGTATGTACATATAATAAAATGTAAATACATACCGAAAATTATATTTTTCCTTCTCTGCTTGTATGTATAAATTTTCTTCATTTGTCTTGTAAATGAAACTCAAACTGCTCGAAAATCAGATGTGAAAGAAAATCAATTTCTTTAACGAAAGTATTCTAACATAATTATTAAAAAATAACAATTCTTTACTATGTAGAATGTGTGATTTATTTATTATCCAATCACCTATTAAAGTAGCTATTCAAACCATAAAATCTATATGCAGATACGTACTAAGAATATAGTATTGCTAACTAACTTGGTTTTCATTCCAGAACTCATTAATATACCCTATAAAAGATAAAAATATGTACTCTTACTGCAATATGAGAACCAACAACAATCACTCTTAAATACTTGCCACTGACGTTGGGTGCACATTGAAAATTCGTTACATTGATATCCTCGGGGGCTTAAAACAATAACAAATTACTTTTTTAATGCCAGCTGAATACAGTCAGAAGTGTGTTTGTGCGGGCTGGGAAAACATTTTTACATATTAAACTGTATGCGGGATCCGGAAAATCGATTAACCCGGGTGGATTGTTTGTTGGTTGTGCTGCGAAACGAGGATGAGCTGTTGATGAATTGTGAGAATGAAGCATATCATCCAACAGGAAGACAGCTGTCATGCCGAAGCCTTAACGTGTAGACAACTGTTTATGTTTATACTCTGGGGAACCCTCTATAACATTACTTCGCCATCTGTCGATAGATTTTTATGAACAATACCTTATTTTCTTCGGAACAGTATCAGCTTTACGTGAAACTTTTAAAATAAATTTTATCTTTGTGATTTCTATTTTTTCCAGGACGATATGTTAGCTTTCGAACTCAAAAAATACCAAAAAACGGCCATTTTCGAACTTGTTAAAATCGCTAGCACCTGAACTGCTAAACCGATCTTAATACTTAAGTTAAAGAGAATTATTAAAGAGAATAAAAGTATTGGAAACGAGTCTCTCGGACCTAGACTTGGCCTCTATTAGTGGCCTGTCATTCTTGTCTTTGTTGCTCTCGTTGCTGCCCTTTTATTAGAATATGTATGGCCTAGTACAGGCCCTTCTTATCGTAAATAAACAAAAGATGCGAGAGTTGCGCAAACGCCATGTAAATCAGAAGTATGCACTGAGCAACCAACGTCGTATTCGTGTTTATCGCTTAAATTGCTCAAACAAAATCAATAGAATGTGTCTAATAAGCTGAAACTGTGCTTAGATATCACGTTTAGGTGAAATTTATACTGTTCTAGACAAAGCAGGGAAGAAAGGAAAGAAGAAAATGGAAACACTTTTTCTTTGTATCTTGTAACACGTGTAGTGAATTTTAATATGATTAAGTCCTTGCCACTTAATTGACTTTCGCCTTTACCTTTTATAGGTGCTCGTATCTGATTTGAGTATCGCTTTAGTCGTCACTTCTGATTATATAAAGCAAATGCCTCAAATCTGTCAATGGCACTCAAATATTATACGCTTGTATCTTGTGATTTATTTTTTTTATTCAACCCTCTTTTGACAAACCTTTATTGACTCAACCAAATCTCGCTTCTCCTTCTTTTTGGCTTTTGTCGTTGTTGTTGGTCACTAATCCAGACGACATTGCCCAGAGCAAGAACTGACTGAGAACGAGTCTCTCGGACCTAGACTTGGCCTCTATTAGTGGCCTGTCATTCTTGTCTTTGTTGCTCCCGTCGCTGCCTTTTTATTATAATATATATGGCCTGCTCTTCGTTTAGTTTCCAGCCGCTCTACTTCGTCTTTTTTGTAGCTCTTTATTTTATTTTATTTTTTATTTTTGTGGTTGTAAGAGCGTTTTTGTGTTTATGTTTGTGGCGTTGACCTTCCATTGTTATTTGAAATTTTGTGGGCACTTCTGAAGTCTTCGCTGTGCTTAGTCTGACTACATTGAATTCATTGAAAGTACGTAAAAAAGGCTAACCTCCAACAAATACATTGATAATTGAAAAATGTTTGTCAAAAGAATCCATTTTTATTTTGCTTTAATTTATAAATGTTATATTCATGACTTTAAATGAAAGAACTTGTGGTAGTCTGAGCAATCTTCTTCTTTCTTAAGATGTCATCTCTGTCAAAATTTATTTTTTTCTTTAAACATTCCAAAACTAATAGCTTTATCATCTACCAAATTGAATAATAATATTTACGTTCCATATATTTCACACTTCTACCCACATAATCGCCATCAACACCCATCATTCTTGTAATTGCATTAAAGCAATTTGTGGTCCACTCACACACAACCACTTTCCCAACATTCATCCCTCTTTTAACAACACTGCACGACATGCTCTTTCATCATTCTTAAAAGCGAAAATATTTATATATACATTTTTTTACCCGACGACGAGTTTTTTGCGAGCTGTGCCTGAATTTATTCGATTTCTACATTCTTTTTATTATTATTGTTGTTGTCGTCGTTGGGGTTGTGTGTGAGCAATTTGTGTGCTGTGTGCTAATATTTGTAGCCCAGCTCGGAGACCATATCAAGATCATAATCTTTATGGCTATTGCCGAACCAAGCCAAAAAAGTAACCGACCAAGCCAACGAATGGAAAACAACTCGAGCGACAAACCAGCAATGAAATCAAATAAGCTAAGGATACGAAAAACAACAACAACAACAACAGCAACAAAAAATCAATAACAACAAATTGTGTGTGTCACATAAATTATTTGCTGCTGAATTGGCAATTATTTGTTGTAATTTATTGTGTGATTAATTGTGTGTATGCGACTGTATGTGCGTATGAAAAATTGTGTGAGTGTTTCTAGAACTGCTGCGCTGTGTATTTTTATTGAATTTAAAAGTAATTAATATGCCAGCAAAGCGACTCTCAGGATTTGTAAAACAATAAAAAATAAACTCCCCGATTGCTCGTACATACACATTTGGACACTTGGATAAATACATAATACATACATATGGAAATGCTTGCATTATGTGCAGCTGCTGCTGCTGTCACAACATTTTCATGCAATATGTAATGGCTTAAGTCAACGATGTCAATCATTGTTGTCATCTTCATGTAATCAATATATACTCCCTGTGTGTATTCCTGTTTTTTTTTTTTTTTTTTTTTTTTTCGGTATAGTACATAAATATACAAGGAACAGATATTTAAAGATAGAAGACTAGGCAAGTAAGGGGCCCATAAGATTTACTGCTGGCTGCAGTTTCTGCTGTTGCTGATAATGTTGACAGAGACTCAACTCTTTTCAATCTGAATCAATGCACTCGAGTTTCTTCACTCTATCATAAAGTCACCTGCCTTCAAACTGACTTCCTCTTCATTCAAAGTCACTCAGTGGCTTAGTTCAACAACTTAAAACCTAATAAGTAGGAAAAAAATATTAATACAATAACTTAGTTGCAATTCTGATCTAATCAACACGCCTCCTTCACAGATTTTCTTAATCATTTTCATCTTTTCTATAATTTTCACTACAAATTATATATGCAATGAATACTTGTTTAAGTATTAAAAGGCTTATTGTATTAAAAATGCTTCTAGATAGCAGCAACTACTCGAACTCATCCTTTAACGAAGTGAGCTCGTTAAGTGCATACACACATATACATTAGGGTGTCCCTTATTTGGTCAAAGTCAATATTTTAAAACGCATACGGGCTAGTTCTGTTCATTAGGTCCTAAAGCACTCAGAAATAAATTTTTACCTCAATCGGAGTATGATAACCCGTGCCGACTTGGATCGGAAAATTTAAAGATTATATGGGACAAACAAAAAATTTTTTTTTTTTTAGTTTTTTATTTTTTTATTTTGTTTATTAGGTCCTAAAGAACTCAAAACCAAGTTTTCACCTTAATCGGAGTACGACAACCCATTCAAATTTGCATCGAAACATGAAAAAACTGTATTTTAACACTGATTATACATTTTTCGATGATTTTTCATGTTTTGATGCAAATTTGAATGGGTTATCGTACTCCGATTAAGGTGAAAACTTGGTTTTGAGTTCTTTAGGACCTAATAAACAAAATAAAAAAATAAAAAACTAAAAAAAAAAAAAAATTTTTTGTTTGTCCCATATAATCTTTAAATTTTCCGATCCAAGTCGGCACGGGTTATCATACTCCGATTGAGGTAAAAATTTATTTCTGAGTGCTTTAGGACCTAATGAACAGAACTAGCCCGTATGCGTTTTAAAATATTGACTTTGACCAAATAAGGGACACCCTAATATACATATATACATATATTCACACACAGACTTTCAGTAAGCAGTTAAATAAGTTAACAATATGAGTCAGTGCGCTGAAAAGTATGCAACACGGTGCGAAAGTCCTTTGAGCTTTGAACTAAATATCACCAACTTGCACCCACTGCATGCTAACATATTAAGGACGTTGCCTTGCACATTTGATTAAGTGTGTGTGCCAATTTTTCAATTGCTTGCATAATTAAAATATTGCGCATACGCAGCGTGAAACTACAATTATTGGTGCTGTGCTGACATAAATCTTCTTGTCCTTGCCGACGGTGACTCAGGCACAATGGCGAGTCAGAAGCCGTTTTCGATTGCCTTGGCTATAATTTATGATCTCTGAACCTCTCTGGCTGTATGTTGTCACTGGGTTTATCGTAATGGTTTTAATAGCATTTACTGTGCTGCTGCTGTGCTTATGAAATATGAGCCCAAATTGATGTCATATTGGTGCTTGGCTCTGAATTTACATTTCGTAAATGGTTTCTGATTTTGTGTGTGCGGTACATTAATTGGTTTTCTTAGCTGTCACCAATGCTTTAGCCTAAATTAATTCATCTGCATGCATGTTGTTCTTATCGTAATTTATCGTATAACTCATTTGCTTTGCATATA
>JBAMBL010002842.1:0-113251 GCA_037043405.1 Drosophila subquinaria | reverse complement strand
TGCGGCAGATAAATTATTTTATAATCAAAAATATAAAATCGTTTGTTCTACTTTTTCGAAAAATCGCTAGTTTAGCGGGAAATCGCTAAAAACCGCTTAAATTTAAGCCCCCATAGCATCCAAATGATAGAAGCTACAGATGCGATCTATATGTCGTTGAAAAGGTATTTCGAAGAGCTCTTAGACATACCTTAAAAGTTTTTTTTTAATTATAAGGGTAAACAGTTACAGGTTAAATAAGGTATTTTTTTCCACATTTTGACAATTTAAGAAAAATCTACACAACAAATCACATCAAATATTGCAATTTTAAAATTTCTGATGTCTTATTCAAAAATTTCTGATATCCCATAAAAAAACCTCTTTACAAGGTAAAAGTCTAGTGACGAAAACATTTTCATGCCCCAAAATTTCTGATATCCAATTTTGTGACGAATAATATTAAGTTTTACACATAAATTATTTTAAACAAAATTTTTGCATTCGGCACTGCGCAAAACAGTGAGTTTTATTTAGTATTAGAATTGAAACATTTTAGCGCAATGTGCCGGGTGCCAAAATTTTGTTTAAAATAATTTATGTGTAAAACTTAATATTATTCGTCACAAAATTGGATATCAGAAATTTTGGGGCATGAAAATGTTTTCGTCACTAGACTTTTACCTCGTAAAGAGGTTTTTTTATGGGATAAAAACCCACACGAAACCTCAAATGAATGTCAATCCATTCAAGTCTTTGCTTGAATAACCATAGAAACACCTCTCCGCCGTCCACCTGGTTTATGTACTATTTGCGACAAATACTTTGGTTTCAGTTTGTACTGTATTCATACAGTTATCAACAAAATACTCAACACACAGATAAAGCGTTTGGATACGTTGTCAAAAGTTTGTGATGTTTTTTATCGGACAATTTACTAGAATAAAGTATTTAAGATTTTTTGAATTTTTCACCCATTACGAGAATGGCTTAATAAGTTAGCTTATGCACAACAACAATTCATAATTGTTATGACTGCTGCAACGTCAATAGAACTCTTGTTAAAGACCTGACATTTAAATAAATTGCAAAACACATTGAGCTCCCCTCGCGTTGTAGTTGTATTTGCACATGTACGTATTTGCATTTTATCAGCATTTAATTTGCAACGTGTGACAGCAAAAACTTCACACGTGTCGCAGCATTTTATTTGCCAGCGATAAGCAACGAGGAGGTTAAAATGTTGCCACCAAAATAAAGAAACTGCTTTACGAGTAGAAAAAGCAAAAGAAAATTTATCCAAATTTAAATTAAGGATCCGCGCCTAAATCTTATTTGAGCTCAAATTAACAATTTGGCGGAAGCGCTAACAAACTTTTAATCGGATTCATTAAGGCAAAATGAGCGCTTAAGTAAGCGTGCGGAGTGCTCATCAAATAAATACGTATACGCCTAGGATGCCCAAGGAGAAGCGACCCTGCCTCATAAGTGCCTCGACCAGCCAAGTCGAGTGTAAATTGAATTTAAGGCCCACAGATTTTTATCCACCAGATTTTCGGCTAACTTTTTTTTACGATTTTTTCGGCTAATTTGATACGAAATCTCTGCTTTCCCTCTTTTCTTCACTTCTTTCTAGCTGCATAATCGCTGCGCCTCGTCCGTGAAGAAGGAGTGCACACTGGGCGAATTCGCCGAGCTAATTGTGCCACCCACTGCAATATGTCCGGCCGTCTTGGATCGCCAGCGATCGGTTAATCAGGCGAATAAAGTGAGTGGAAATTACACGTATTCAAATTGCTTAACCCCCATTTAAAATTGGCAAACTGAACTAATACATTAACTCTCAATGCTCGCACATTCGCACCCGCCTCCTGTATATTTGCTATGTTCCATATTGTCAAAATTGTGTCATTCCATTTCAATACAAAAATAAATGAGTAGAAATCACAAATGCATCATCATCACCAGGCGACGCATTTTCAAATAACGCCGCCGGACGAATTGAGCTGTCCACTGCTGGTGTTTGTCAATCCGAAGAGCGGAGGTCGACAGGGAGATCGGATCTTGCGCAAGTTTCAGTATATGCTGAATCCGAGGCAGGTGTACGATCTATCTAAAGGTGGACCCAAGGAAGGTGCGTACTGAGACCACACGGCGAATGCGTGATGCATAATATACACGCACTCACAATTTAAATGCAAATTGCGTGGCAAGTTACTTAAATTCTGATTTTTCGGTTACGTATCCGTTGTGCACGTACTCTCGATTCTCGACTCTCGACGCTCGACAGGACTCACGCTCTTTAAGGACTTGCCCAATTTCAAAGTAATCTGCTGCGGCGGCGATGGCACAGTCGGCTGGGTGCTCGAGGCGATGGGTGAGCAAACACTACTTCCACAGCATTAAATTGTTATAGCTTTATTTGTATGTATGTATATATCTCTCTCTTTGTGTGTAACAGACTCAATTGAGCTGGTCACCCAGCCTGCCATTGGGGTCATACCACTGGGAACTGGCAACGATTTGGCACGTTGCCTACGCTGGGGCGGCGGCTACGAAGGTGAAAACATACCCAAATTGATGGAGAAGATAAAGCGAGCATCCACCGTAATGCTGGATCGATGGAGCATCGAGGTGACCAACAATCCGCCAGTTGAAGAGCTGCGACCGAAGGTGAGTTATATCTGTTCCAACAAGAATGGACAATCACTTGTAAATCTGCAAAACAATTCAATTAACGTGCGCAATCAGGCCCCAAAACATATAACACAAGCTTGTTTTGGCTGCTGACATATGTATGTCGTGGCCATAAAATGTCTATTGTGATTTAAAAACACCGTACCACAATCTTATTTCCTCAATATTTGCTGTAATAATTAAACAGCCAGATTTCAGAAAAAATCCGGGCTAAAATTAATCCAACGCGGTGTGAGAAGTTCAGTAATTCCGCATTTTCTTAAACCAAGTACAAAATTCTTTTCCGTCTTCGCAAATATGTATATTGATTAAGGGGATTTTTATGCGAACGGTGACTTTTTGCGATTTGCGGAGGCGGAAAGGGGCGTGGCGAAAATTTAAAACAAATTTGATCTGCGTGGGGCTTATAGAAATCTGGGAGCCAAATTTGGTGGCTCTAGTTCTTTTAGTTTTTTGGGATCTAGGCGCTCACACAGACGGACGGGCGGAAGGACCGGACTATATTGACTCGGCTGTTAATGCTGATCAAGAATATATGCACTTTATGGGAACGGAAATGCTTCCTTCTCCTTGTTATATATGTATATATTTTAACGAATACAATAAATACAATTTTACTTATTTTTTAAGTAACGGGTTTAAAAATACAAGCAAATATAAAGAATTTCAAACTGGAATTTTAGAGTTGGTTGTTTTTCTGTGAAGAAAATTAAAATTTCTAGCTTTCGCGATCACAAAATAATTAAAATGGCAACACTGGTTATCGATTAGATTGCTAAATTTGACTAACTGCGTGTGTTTGTGCATCATTTGCAGGTAACTTTGCACTCAAACATGCAAAAAGTGATTGAGTTGTCGCAGAGTGTTGTGGTCGACAAATCGATGATTGAACGGTTCGAGGAAATCCAGCGGCAAAACTTCATAAGCAGTGTCACAAGCGACAATCTGACAACTGGCATAGAGGCAGCAACAACAACAGCAACAACAGCTGCTACTGCAACTGCAACTGCCACATCGATTACGATGGCGACTTCAACGAAATACGCGCAGGATATGACAACGACAGATGGGCAGGATGTGGGCCGTGAGGTGGTTGCAGTTGACTCTGCCACACGCACCACAACCACCAAGAGCATTTCAATGTCCACATTTGAAACGCGACGCATGCAGAAAACATTGACAGCCACGCTCAGCAGCAGCAGCAGCAACAGCAACAACAGCAACACAGCAAGCAGCTCGAGTGGCAGTGCCACAGGCAGCATCAACACCAACCTGCCACAACAATGCCAACAGCAACACCCAGAGGGATCACCCACCAAAGCCGTGCTATTTCCACTAACACGAACAGATGTAACTGAAATGCAATCACTCGAGACGTTGCTCGTGCAACACAAACAACAGCAACAACAACAACAAGAGCAGCAACAGAAGCTGGCAGCGGAAGCAGCAGTTGCTGCTACAACGAAGGACGAGACAGCAACTGAGAATAATCAAAGCGATAATAATAGTCAGTGCAATAAGCCGTACAACATCGTTAAACAACAAATTATATTGTCTTTGGATTTGTCCAACAAGTGCGAAACTTATAACAACAACAGCGACAACAACAACGAGCAACTGCAACATAATAGACAACGTCAAGTCGCCAGCACACCACAAACACCCCGCACACCCCTGACACCGCCAACACCCACAGCTGCCGCAACAGCAACAGCACCCACAACACCAGCAGCAACAGCAACAAGCAGCAGCAACATTCCGCAGAAGCCCATCAAAGTGCAGTCGGACAAGGACTGCACCGTGCCCTATAACATTATCAACAATTATTTCTCCGTTGGCGTGGTGAGTACAATTTCCTTTTGCTTTTCCTCTTGCTGTTGCTTTTGTCTTTTGTATTGTTGGTAAATCAGTAAACGCATTAAGGCATCGACATCAACAGCAACTGATTTACTCCAGTAATGATGAAAGTTGAGTGCACATTTCCTGCCTTGATTATCTGGCCAAGGTATATCGTTATTATTGCAATGCTGGCTTAGAGCATTATCAACAGTATTACTATGCAGTGATATTCGAAACAATTGTAGCAAATTTCCATTCGATTTTCGACATAAATCCTTTTATATCCAAATTAAACTTTAAATCAATTATGCAATTATACAGATTCCATAATTTGCACTCAAATCACCACAAGGATTAAAGATAAGAGTTAACTTAATTCCACAGCAGCTTTAGCCTCAATAATTTTAAGAGCACTATCTGCTGATTTATTTCTCTCCGTCTCTTCTGGGTTTACTCAAGTTGAGTCAACACATGATTCTCTATTCAATAATTCATTTAAGTGTACATTTACTCAATCATTTATTCAGCATGTCTCTCACATCTCCCCGCCACTCGGGTTTCATATGCAAAGTTCAGGAAACTTTTCAGCTGCAATCAAATGAAATGTTGGAAATAACAAAGCTCTTTCTAATACTCGTTCGTAAATATATCCATTGAATTGCGCGCGCGGAAAAACCTGCAAACCGGAAGTCTTAAGAGCAAAATAAAAAATATTCGCAAGTAATGAATATTGCAAAATTATGAAATACCCTGCGAACTAGTGATCTACATCCAATCAGTTAATCGCGTTTAATATCGAAACGTAAAAATAGACAAAAATTAAATACACTTGTCAATATATTTCCAAATTCTAACGCTATTCAGTCGAAATTCCAAAGTTCGAATAATCACCATTATTCCAAGAAAAAGTTGGAATTATGGTGATTTCGGCATATGGAATTCTTTTTTTAAGCTAAGTTTTCGCTAACTCGAAATAGTTTGAGTTAGAGGAATTTCGAGTAATAAAAGTTCGACTTTATCAAGTTTTCCATTTTTGATTCATTTCGTAATTTCATAATTTACGCCTTTTTTTTGATTGATCCTCAAAAAAAACCTATTAAAGTACTTAAAAATCACATCTACAAAAGTCGAGCTATCGATTTTTCGATGTATTTTTACACTACTACTGGCAACTGTTTGATGCAATCAATCAGTTGATATGCTCTGCCCTTGAGCTGACTTAATAAAGGATATTAAAACCCATAAAACGAATCGCGCAACGGAACACAAATTTGCATCTTCGTTTTCCCCGTCATTCCTTTCTCCCACTCTCTGTCCCTCTCTGGCCAGAGTTAACAGTAAAATTAGCAAAGAGAATTGCCCACAAAAACACACACAATGCGGCCAATTGAGAATGTGGCCAAAATCGAATGCCACACGCAATGTCAGCCTGTCTCACACGTCACGCCTCCATATCTGGCTCCCACCCCATCCACAAAGTGCTGCGTCGAGTCATCAGAGGCTCATTTGAATCATTGATGCATCGCTGCATTTTGGACCAACACAGCAATCAACAACAACGGCAGGACTCGCAGCACTCACGGGACTCTGTTGAACGTCAGGCAACAATTAGCAATTTTCGGCATTCGCCTGCGTGTTGTTTCGGCTTTTGAGGTGCAAATGAAATATCCCAGCTTACACTGTTGAAAACTAGTGCTGTAAACTCCAAATTCTGCATACGTTCAATTCTGTTCGCGACTGTTTTGGAATCAGAAAATCACACTGTTCATTTTCCGGCATGCTTAAGAAATAATTTGCCACCTTGTTTAAGGGGGGAAACCAGTTTAGATGGTTCAAAAAATCTTTTTGTTTTATTGCTAAAAATGATAATACAACTATTCAAGAATATGTAGTTACAGTTTTAGCACGAAATTCCAATTATTTCCGAAGATATGAGCACTAACGTTTTTCTCGAAACGATCTGAAAATTTGTGTGAATATTCTTTATTCTAGTACCAAATATATATGAACCACCCTTTCGAATGATATTATTAAGTAAAATATATTTTTTATGTAAGAAAAATGATAAAAAAAAAAAAATAATGACAACTTGTTCAAACACCTCCGAAACATTCCATTTTCAACTTTAGTGTCTAAAATGTTGTTCATATTCCTAGAAAATATGTTACTAACGAAAGAACAAAAATTAATGATTTCGGATCAAAACTGTGACCTCCGCCACTGGGCACTAGCCTGTAACTTCACTACTTCCGGTGAAAATGGTTTCGAAAGAATTTTAGTATGTAGTTCAATATAGGAATAAACTAACCTTCAAGTTTAAACGAATTCTGATTATTCTCAATTAAAATAAAATCACAAAATACACTCGAATTTCGGCCTCCTAAACTGGTTTCCCCCCTTAAGTCTTCCGTGTAATACAAGATCATTACCCTAATTTGATTTCGATAAAACTGCAAACTAGGCACATTTAAATAAACGCGTCGCAGTCGTGGGGCTGTCAAGAAGTTGGAGTTGGGAACAGCTTGTATAATTACAATTTGGGGCAAGTGTGGATTTGGCAAGTGCCCACAAAAAAAACCCATTCGAAAGAAAACAAAACACATTGCGCCCCAGGGACAATTTGACAAAGTATGCCCCAAAACACAACCACGCACACACATACCCAAGCATACGCTACACACACACAGACAAACACAAATATAGTCGTAAATAGATGCAGGCAAAGCAATAAATTGAAATGGGAAAGGAGTGAGAAAATGTGAAAATTAGAGAGCGGAAATGGGTGGAGATTGGGTATCAGTTGGCCAAAGGATGCAAAACTGAAATCTTACAAAGTTTTATTACAGACTCAAGGCTTTTGAATAATTTAACACGAAATAAAGCTGAAGATGAAGATGAAACTGAAGATATGAAAGACTCCTGCTAAATGTGGAAATCAAAGATACGTTTTTTTTTGCTACGTGCGACTAAGTAGCTGGCCAAAAAGATTTAATGCGGCCATAAACAAAGGTTAAGTGAGAAATTTACTGGCCAAGGACAACCGCAAGAAGTGGCAACAATAAAGACCACAGAAAAACGAAAGGAAAAAGAAAAAGAAACCGTATTGAAACTGAAATGAATGCCAACTACTAAAACGGATATGTTGTACAAATCAGTAAGGCGCGACTTGAGACTCAAGTCCAGTGTCCTGTGCTCTGTGTTCTGTAACCAGTGTCCTGTGTTCTGTGTCTAATCAAAATGGAAACACGCCCCCGCATTGAAAGCCTCCCATCCAGATCCTTAGAGTTTTCTGATTTTATTTGCGCGTTCCTTCTGCCTGTGTAAGTTTGTGCTTGTGTGTGTATTTTGTAATGTTGCACCATTTGTCAAGTGCGGCTAAAGCTGAAATCCTTTTTGTGCAAACATTTTGCACTCTTACTTAAACTGCCTTCCTCCCCCGTCTTCCTATCTTCCCTGCTGCCATGGAAACGTAACTCAATATCAGCCTAATACGCAATGAGCCCACACAATTGCACGCCTTCTGACTAAGATCCACAAAATCCTGGCCAAAATAAAAATACACACAACAAAATGCCATAAAATGCGTCTGTTCTACTGAATGTATTTGTGTTCGTGTGTGTGTGTGTATGTCTATGGGTGTCTTAGAGTGAGGTTGTTAGTTTATTTATGACCTGATGTGCGTCTGTTTAAACTGTAGGCGTCTACAGCAAACTGTCGGCAGTGTTGTTGTTACACTTAAATACCCTTTAATATTACACATTCAAAGCGGTATGCCAAAACAGCAGTTAGCATGGAATACGAAGGCAATCACCGCAGTGAAAGCTCAACTTTGTTTTGGCTATGCTTTGTATTTAAACTAGTGACGTATGAAAATCGAATTAAAAGTTTAAAATTGACTTTTGAGCAGGGATTAAAACCGAATCGAATATCAGTTTCAGTTACGGTTTCGGTTATGTTCGCATTTAGGTTATCGGTTATGCAAAATCTTTGAATAGAGGTTTCGTAGCTGTGAACCGGTTTTTGTATGTTTCGGTTATGAACTACCGGTATGGTTTCAGTTCACATACAATTTTTTTGCAAAAATATAACATAAATATTAACAATATAATAATAATAATAAAAAAGGCATTACTTAAAGTTGCATTCACACATATTCTTCAGTTTAATGTAGTTTAGTTAAATTTTTACAATTTTAATATTTTATTTCACATTATTATTTTTTTTTGTGGTTATTTTCTTTCTGTATGTATGAAAAACCGAAATTAACCCTTATAAATGAAACGGTTACTAAACGGCTATTTCGGTTTACAGACTTTCAGTTTAAAAGTTTCGGTCATAAGAAATTTTTTTTTTCGGTTACGGTTTCAGTTACGGTTTTAAGTTTCAATCGGTTTTACCGGTTAAAGGTTACGGTTTCGGTTAGGGTTTAATCCCTGCTTTTGAGAATGCAATATTATAACGTGTCATACTTTGGCTAATAAAAAAAACAGGAAAGTTTTTGTAACATAACGTGACTGTGAAAATGCCCATATACTTATAAGTCAAGTATCATCCACTTATTAAAAAACGTTAGAGAAAGTCGCTAGTTTATATAGTTACATATACATATGTTACTGTCACTTAAATCAAATTAAATTCGTTTTAGTTAGCTGCAGGGTATCCTTTAGTTGCTAATATCATTGCCATTGCATCAATGTTATTGTTGTGCGTATTGTTGCTGCTGGGATTTCACTTGTCGGCTTCATTTCACACAGCCTCCAGGCTGTCCCCAGCACGAAATCCATTTAGCACTCATGTACATCATGCGAATGTCTTGAGAAGAGTCCCGATTGTAACACAAGCAACTTGTCATATGTGAATATACGCATGTGTGGTGTGCGTGTCTTGTATGTGTGGGTGTGAGTGTGCGTGTGAGATGGTAGCTCAAGTGGCTGCGCAGCAGTGACAACTTTGCTCCTTAAGTTAAAGGTTGAAAGGAGCTCTGCTCGGTACAGACAGGGGTGAATTTGGGCTGAGGGGTAGTTGGGCCGGGTGTGGGAGGTTGGGTAATACGGCATGAAAGTATTTCACGCTGACGCTTTGGTTTAACGTCAATTGTTGACGTTAAGCGCGAACTTGTGCGTTGTTGATGACACTGCCAGGGGAAGTTCATGAAGGGTGGAGGCGGTGAGGGGGCTGGGGCGGGTCAACGGGCGGCAAATTGTGGCACACACACACACATTCACATGTGTAATTGTGAGCGTTGCGCTTTTGCCTTGACTTGCCATTGAGTCAAACTCGAAATGTCAGTGACAAAGACAGAGCCGAGAGTCTTTATGTACTAAATTGTTAAATATTGTGCGTACATTTTTATGGCACTCGATGTACGTTTTATGCGAACTCTGGAAAAGCTACCACTCCCTTTCTCTCAGTCTGTCTACTACAAGTCTCCTGACTTTATGACTTTAAGGTGCTGCTCTTTGACCATTTGCCAAAGCACTTTAAGCCCTTCACATGCTAATAAGCCACTGTCATCAAGTTAGTTTCGGCCAGGTTGCAACAACATCAACTTTTTGCTGATGACACTTTGCGACGCCAGGCTAATTAAAAAGTTTTGTCAACCTTTCGCCTCACTGCCTTCTGCCTCGCTTGACAATTCAATTTGCGCTGGAGCTGTAATTAATCTTATTTATGATGTAAAAGCGTCCAACCACAAGCTCTACCCCCAAGCACACCCCACACCCACACACTCACCCCCTCTTTCCTTTTCGGTGTGCTGACATGCATAATAAATGCGCCTACAAATGTGCAACGTGTCGTATGCGTAACGTGAACTGGGATCCCAGGCATCCTTAACCCAATCCACGATCCACAACACATCAGCATTCCATATCCATCTCCATTTAACCAGCAGGCAATCTCAGGTATTCAGGTGCGAACCGAATATGCAAATATAATATGCTGCCTCATGCATGGCCCAAAGTAAGGCCTAGGAATGGGTCTCGTGAATGCAGGTTCATATACCTTATATCTTGATTCAGTTTCTCATAATAATTGTCCTTTGCAACAACTAAATTAGCAATTAACTCAACATTTAACACAACACTTGTTAAAATGATTTTTATGGAATAGTTTTAAGGAAATTTGTTGCTTATTTAATTCAGTTTTGGTTTCTAACCTAATCTACAGAAAAAACTTTGAGTTGTTTTCAATTGAAACTTGCAGCTGGCGCAACTACGTGACCAAACATAATGCACAACTACTTTAATTTAAATAACAACTGATTGATTATTATTGTTATTTTTTGTTACTGTTATTGCCACAGGATGCTGCAATTTGTGTCAAGTTTCACTTAGAGCGCGAGAAGAACCCGCATAAATTCAATAGCCGCATGAAGAATAAGTTGTGGTACTTTGAATATGCAACATCCGAGACATTTGCCGCATCCTGTAAGAATCTGCACGAGAACATTGAGATTGTGGTGAGTGTCCTATCGAGTGTTCAATCAGGTAAACAAAATATTCTTAAATTACATTCGCTTTTGCTTTTCCTTTCAGTGCGATGGAGTTGCCTTGGACTTGGCGAATGGACCGCACTTGCAGGGCGTGGCACTGCTTAATATACCCTATACTCATGGCGGGTCCAATCTGTGGGGCGAGCACTTGTCCCAGAAGCGTATTCGCAAAAGTGCCGGGCCATTTGGTAAGAGTAAGAAGCTCAAGTCCAGCGATAAGGAATTCTCAGCCACAAGCTTCAACTCTGTCGGTCTCTCTGTGGCCACACAGGGTAAACCATACTCGCTAAGGATTATACTCGCTAGAAATTAGATTGAAAATTGATTGCTTTGCAGATTTTGGCGATCGTTTAATTGAGGTGATTGGTCTGGAGAACTGCCTGCACATGGGACAAGTGCACACTGGACTCCGTGCTTCCGGCCGTCGTTTGGCCCAATGCAGCGAGGTGAATCATTAAAACCAAGAAAACATTTCCCATGCAAATCGATGGCGAGCCCTGGATGCAAATGCCCTGCACGGTGCGTCCTAAAATTCCATTTAAGGCTTGACATTATCACAACTCTGATTTTCAGATAAAGGTAACGCACAAGAATCAAGTTCCTATGCTGATGGCTCCGCGCTCAGAGAAAGGACAGCGGATCTTTCAATATGCTCTGCAGCTGATTCAGGCGCAGCGCATCGAGCGACTTCATCGGCCGGAGACAGGCCGCTGAGTCTGCCGATGAGCTGGAAGATGAATTTCGTATTGTAACTAGAAGCACCACCGTCCATAATTTACCTTAGCAAGCCTAAGAACGAGTAAACATAGCTTTAAATGATTTATTTATCCAAGCAAGTTGGCATCCGGTTCGCTTTGTTAAACATGCCTGTATTTACAAAATTTATAGTGAGTTGCAGAGCTTTACGGTTGAGTTAATTGCTTTGAGCGTGGCCACTGATGATGCGATTATGAGTAATTTGAGTAGGACTTTAACGTGTACTTAGACTATGACGAATAGGGCAACAACAAGTGCTTCAAGTATGCGACGAATAAAGCTACAACGAGTACTTTGTGTATGACATCGAGAAAAACTTCTTGTATGACGAGCAGGACTTCAACGAATAGTTCAAGTGTGGCGAGTAAGCCTGTTATTACTACGAGTATGTTTCCAACAAGTACTGTGAGTTGTCCTAGTCCTAGTTCCACTCAAGTCGCATACATTCCAAACATAAATACGCCCAGTAATTTTGTATATACCCATGGATATGGCCAATAGATTAATATGAATTGAAAATCTCAGAGTTATAAGCGCATCAGTGTTAACCATTTGAAAGCTTTAGATGTACTGCGGAGTGGAGTACACATGTATTTGTTATTTGTATATTAGATTCATAAGACAACAAACACACAGAGTTACACATTTACCAAAACTTGTCCAATAATGCAACTAAAATGAGACCAAACATTGTAGTGCAATTTTTAAAAATAGTGCACAATTTGTCCACACAAATAAAAAACAAAAAAAATATACAACTATATACATACTTATATACGATGAAAACATAAATACATACATATTTACAATTAAATCCGTCGTAATTAGTGCGTGCTGAGTGCCAAGTGCTGTGTAGTATCAGAAAGAACACCTAATTATTTAATTTTTTGGAAAATTGAACTCATTTTTTAAAGTTCCTATTTAATAAAACACATATCATTGGCTTCATTTGATTTCAGCTTAAATTGGAACGTGGATAACAAACAGAAAATATATATAAATAAAAAGACTTGAGTTTTGAATTCCTTTAAGTAGTACACAGCACAGCACAATATTATTATGAGATATATATACATATATATCTATTTATTTATTATATGTATACATACTGTATATAGAACAATGTAACTTGATATACACAATATCAATAAAATGGTGAAGCTTTAAATGAATTTTGATATAAAAATACATATAATGAGATATAAAAGAAGCGAACTACGAGTATATTATATAAGCCGAGACATGTATATTTGATATAGTCATATATGTATTTGTATAATATGTATTTACTTTCCACAACAAATACTCTAAAATTTAACACATAATTATTTAACTAATCTAGCAAAGAACAGAAGCCAAAAGTACATACAACTCGCGATTAGAGTTGAATCAACTTCTGAAACCGATCTTAGAAGAAGATTGTATATAGTCACAAATTTATAGAAAATTATAATATAAATAAATAATAGAGATGCATGGTTCTTAGATCTATAAATTATATATGATACTTAGTTTAGAGTAGATTAAGATTAATTGATATTATGGACGCATTCCTTGCAAGCATAAATACATACATATAAGTATCCTCTTTAAGTATATCTATAAAGATATTTGTACATATATTCTCAAAGTAATATTTACTTACAATAATCAAATTTTCAATTGTGTATTATCAAAGTTTGCTTTTAAATTTGTATATTAAAGATGCAATATAGAGTTATACCACAAATGGTTAAGTACTGGAAATGCATTTTAGGACCTTCTGTTTAACGTTAAAAATTTAAAAACTATTCTAGAGCTTTCTCGCTCAAATACACTAGATGTGAAATATATATTCAAATATAAATGTGTGTGTATAGGTGTATTACATATAAATGCATATTTAGTTAAATTATCAAACAAATCAAATATGTACACAAACAAATATACATAAATTAATTTAGTTTATGCAAAGAACATTTTTCGATGCGACTCCTCGCGCCCACAAAATGGTATTCCTCTCCCAGCGGAAAGGATGTCCTTATTGTGTCTTGGCGTCAGGATGCAAATGCCACACAGTAGCCAGTTAACATTAATTATAAATGAAGAAACTTAACTCTTAGGAACAAATATGCAAAACCAAACAACAACCAAAAACAACTTAAAATTAATTAGGAACTAAATGCAAACGTTACAATATGTAGTACGTATTGTAATTAATTGTTACTAATTGTTACTAAGCTAATAAAACTACAGACTAATGTGTATTTATTTACAAAAATAAAAGAATCCAAAACATCTTCAATTTAGTGAGTAGCAACTAAATACATATATAAAACAAATTAGTTAAATATTAAATATTTATTAGGAATAGCCTCAATTAATTAAATTATTAGCTCACTAACCAAAGCAACGCATATAAAGTGCTACGTTTTAGTGTAAATAAATAAATAAACGATAAAATTCAGTTGTTCAATATATAAATATATACTAAGTGCTTATGGAAGTATCTTTGTTATATTGCTATATACTTAGTTTTATCGAAGAAAGTTCATAAATGTGCCATTAAATGTAGCTTCAAGTGCGAAATATATATAATTATATACATACGTAACTTAAGAATTCCTGTTCAGTTTGAAACTTGCCTCTGCTTATATCTGTTGAATATTACGCATACGCCGCATATTACGCATACTACATATTCGAATTAAAACCAAACTGAGTTTTCACTTGTGCCAAGAACAAGGACACTAGCAATTGTAGTATGTTTTGTAGATGTATATAGGTAGTAATATATAATATAGAGAGGTATGAATCATAACCACAATTATAAATATAAAAAAAATGTAAGCAACGCCTGTAAACAGTGTTTAAAACAAACAAAAATAAATACAATTTATCAAATATATTTTATTAGTTTCTATCACTGGTAATTAATGCGCATCCAATCCGTAGGCATTTGCTAAGTTTAACTGAACATATGGTCCATACAAACTTATGAAGGTAATCAATACGTTTCTACTGGGCTTGCCAAACTGTGATAAAATCTCAGTGGTGCGACAAGGATGAAATGCCATGAAGGGACGAAACAACACCGGGTGCTCCATTTGTGTCAACATTTGGTAGAGTTCGCTGCGTGGCGTATCCGGCATAAATGTTTTCCACGTGTCCTCCAAATCCAAGAGGCTGCCATCTGTAAAATTATATTTATTTTAATTGATAAGCCGCGTAGTCGCAAATGAAAATATACCTGATCTATGCGCTTGAAAGTATAGCACCGGCACCTGATACGATATACTATAGACTATGTGATACTCCACACTTATGAGATCATCACTGACTCTACACCTAAGTTTTTCTGTGCACTTGAGAAAGCTGTTGGCCTCCTGGTCGTCCTAAAAAAACAAGTTCAATAAGATGGGAGGGCAAATAATATGAATGCTACCCACCTTTTCATAGAAAGTCCAGTTATCGCCTAGTCTGGTCGATATTTCCAAAAGCTGCTTGGCCTGGCTTAGAAACTCTGACCAGGTTAATGTTGTCATGCTGTTTCTGAACAATGAAAGAATTAAAAATATACTTCAAAACGGTACACTGAATAAAATCTAATCATATTCTCTTAGGCTCTTGTTAAGGATAAACACAGAACAGTTTACATTTTTATGCATCATATATTTAATATGCAACCGACAAATTGAAATCGTTTTAAATTTTAAAGCTCCTCAACTTGTATACTTAAAATAACACATAATTAACTTTACTACAAGCAGTTCAGGGAACAGAGTGCAGAATCTAAAACTTATGATAAAATGCCTCCATTAAGTATTTCGTGGCTCGCCATCGAGTGCAGTCACTTGGATATTTTCGTTGCGTCGGACTTGCACGACAGTTACACTGCCGGCTTTGTCATCAAATTTGCAAGTAACTGTGACCTCGCTCAGTTGGAAAGTGAAGATTTGTGATCCGTACTTTGTGCGCAAATATACGGAGCGGGGATCGGCCTCCAATATGTCCACAATGCATTGCTTATGCACCTGCAGCTCCAGCAGCTGCGCCTCAGCATGCTCATTAAAATAGACGCTCAGACGATGACTGGCCACCACCCAATTGGGCACACGCACAGCGCTGGGCAATGGTGGCAGTGGAGCTGCCTGCAATACATTGCCACTTAATCCATCTGCGTTTGGATTGCTTGCTGAAAAACCTGCGGCGCCATATAATTCGAGATCAGACTCTTCTCCGTCAGGTTCCTGGCGCGAATCATAAAAATCTGCGCTGTTTTCATTTGGGAGAACGGAAGTGCGATCTGTTATAAATAAAATTTAGATAAATATTATAAATTATTTGCTCAAATTAAATATTTAGAGCAAAATACCAGAGTCAACGCTTAAAACTGGAGCATCGTAGTAGGGTATATAGGGCTTGATATCCAGCACGGGCGTGCCATCTACCATATCAGTGCCATAGAAGCTTATAGTGGCACCCTCGATCTTTTCAATTTCCACCAGAGATAACCCTATCGGACAGGGACGATGTGGCGAACGTGTGGAGAATACACCAACGCGTTCTCCGCCTAAGCGTGGAGGTGCAACCTTCGCCTTGGGATGATTGTTGTTGCGATGAAAGTGATAGATGAGCCACATGTGCGAGAAGTCGGTCAGTCCCTCCAGCGAGTGCTCCGGATTGGTAAAGAAGCCGTCGCTGAGCTCCACACTGCTACGCAGTCGACTGCCCACGCTTGATTGGCGTGGCACGGCGCGCTTCTCTGGGAAGGCGGTGCGTATCACGCCAATCGGCTTGAAGTGGGCCACATCATCGCAGCCTTTTACATTGTTGTCATTGCTGGATGCCTGTAGTTAGCATGAAGTTAATAATAGTGTTTTACGCTGTGTACTTACCTTCAACGCACCTGCAGCACAATCATTTCCTGTTTGTCCTTGCTCTTGGCATTTTTGCTGGCGCAACCTTCGCATCGGAAATCCTGCAGCAGCCGGTTTATTGTTTCAATGTCCTTGCGCTGCACATGTTGTAAGTTGCGCACTTGCTGTCTGCACATGTAATCGAATTCAAGGTACATAAATAACATTGAACTTGAACTTCAGCAACATCAAGGATTTTTTATGTACCTTAAGTTGTTAATCTCGTTCCGCGCAATTGTTAATTGATTTTTCAAGTCATCCTCATGCATGTTCGTAACGCAAAGCCGCCAAACCGATTATTTACTTAAGTTAACACTTTAACATAGGCTTAATATTATTTGTTTTAGTTTTTTAAAATCGCATATTTATTTACCTTTACGTTTTTATTATTATGCCATTCGCACTAGTGCAAATGCTGTTACAAACAAGGCTGCATAGCAGTGTTGCCAGGTGTTGAGCGCCCGTACAAGCTTGATTCTGAGTAAAAATAAGCTAAAGTAAGATTAAAATAAAAAAAAATATGTTGAAAATTAAACTTTATCCAAATGAAAGAAAACATACAAATTCATTAGGTTTTTTAAATAATTTAGTAAACAAATCATCTTTTTCATCATCTTCTACCTCAGTTAAATATTTTTCGCTTGTTTTAATAAGAATATCATATTTTTTGGCGCAATCTATATATGTGAAATTAAAAAACAAAATATAAAAAATAATGTTTTAAAAAAAAAAAATCTCATGCTTAATATTGCATTTATTTATGGCTATAAGCTAGTTGCAAATTCTATAAGCTATTCCATTTTCAAATATGCTAGATCTAGCCTGAAAACAGCTAATCTGGCAACATTGCTACATAAATATAAATTCTATGTTGGCATTCACACAAAATTCAAACGATATCTCGGAAGCTATCGCGCAATAATTCGATAAATTAGGCCATCCCTGGTAAGGAATGACTTTATAAAATTTCGTCTTCGAGGCAAAAGCAAAACCAAAACTCTTAAAGTTTTAAATTTGAAAAGTAGAAAAAATAAAGGTAAGTACATCCAGTAAATGTGATTAAAATGAATTATCTAAATGTGTTGCTTTTTTCTCGACTGCAGTCAGATTAAAAGCATCAATATGTCTCGAGGAAGTTCAGCCGGTTTCGATAGACACATTACAATTTTCTCACCTGAGGGACGCCTCTACCAAGTGGGTAAGTTTTCGACCGCGCAATATTGACAATGCAGATATATTACTTATTTTCACTATCTTGGCACGTTAAGAATATGCATTTAAGGCCATAACCCAGGAGAACATCACATCTGTGGCTCTGAAGAGCGGGGATTGTGCCGTTGTTGCCACCCAGAAGAAGGTGACGGAGAAGAACATTGTGCCGGAGACAGTGACCCATTTGTTTGGCATCACCAAGGAAATTGGTTGCGTTATGACTGGTCGCATTGGTAAACTCATTTAATATACATTGCAGCTTTACTGTGGAAACTGTAATTGTGTTCTCAACTTGCAGCTGACTCCCGTTCTCAGGTGCAAAAGGCACGCTATGAGGCCGCCAACTTCCGTTACAAGTACGGCTATGAAATGCCCGTGGATGTGCTTTGCCGTCGCATTGCAGACATTAATCAGGTGTACACACAGAATGCTGAGATGCGTCCGCTGGGCTGCAGCATGGTGCTAATCTCGTATGACGATGAGCTGGGTCCCAGCGTCTACAAAACCGATCCGGCCGGCTATTACTGTGGATTCCGGGCATGCTCTGTGGGCGCCAAAATGATTGAAGCCAACAGCTACTTGGAAAAGAAGTACAAGAACAACTTGTCTGAGGAGAAGGCCATCCAATTGGCCATTACCTGCTTGTCCACCGTTTTGGCCGTTGATTTCAAACCCAATGGCATTGAGATTGGTGTTGTGAGTAAGTCAAATCCTCAGTTCCGTATTCTCGACGAGAAGGAGATCGAGGAACACCTCACCAAAATTGCTGAAAAGGATTAAACGCCTAGCGTGAGACCCATAGATGTTAATTCAACTATTTTTTACAGTGCGTAAATAAAAAAACAATTGCGGCACATAAAATTTCAACGAGATGTATTTTTTTCAACAAACAATAATACTTAAATACAGATTCAATTATCTTGTTTTTTGTAAACTTTTCCTCCGTATCGCATCACAAAGGCGTTCACATCAAACTTGCGCTTACATCCCTGATAGTTCATGAAGCGTATCTTTCCGAATATCGCTCGCTCCTTCCAGCCCTGATCGTGGACACCGCCAATGGACCACATGCAGCCCACATAACCATTGGGATCACGGCCATCCAGACTATACTTGTCGTTCAACAGTATGGAATACTCCAGTGCCTGCTCAGGAGTCTCCGTCCATTCGAGAATCTTTTTGGCCCAATACATACGCAGAAAGCCATGCATTTTGCCCTCTTTCACCAGTTGCAGTTGTGCCGAGTTCCAAAGGTCGTCATAGGTGCGCGACTTCTCCAATTCATCAAGTGTATAGCACGGACTTCGCTTATCCTTGCGATGGGAATCTAGTGTTTGGTATGCCCAATCGTGTAATCCCTTCAAGCTATCGTAGTGCTCGTTGTAGTAACAAAAGTTGTCGGCCAGCTCACGACGCACAATAGTCTCCTCGCAAAAGGCATCCGCTGAAGCCTTGTGCATGGCACCAAACCGTTTGACCTCCAGTATGCAACGTTGTGCTGATATTTGTCCAAAATGCAGCCAGGGCGAGAGACCTGACAACGCATCGGCCATTGGATCATTGCGCTTATCATTAAAATAGCGCAAGCGACGCGTGCAGAATTCGTACAGCTGTCGGCAGGCAGCCGTGTAGCCAGGCTTCGCCCATTCCACCTCATCCACGCTCATGTCGCAAGTCAACATCTTGTATGCGGCATCCCAATCAACAGGCTGCATCCGCGACTCTTTGCCATGCGGATGTTTAATAACAGGTGGAAATTCGGTAAGGAATTCACCCAACTTTGAGTTGATTTTATTGCGTATGGTGCGTGCTGCGTATTCCTGTTTCTCCGATGTCACCCAAAGGGGCACAATATTGTGGGCGTCCACTTGTGTGATCGGCACATTACCAGGCAGTTTCTTTGCAACGTCCGTCACCCATTGACGCGGCAGCCTCAATGGGGCAAAGTCACAAACGACTGCTCCTATGTCTTCGGCGTCTACAAACTCCGGCAGACGATCCACAGCTGGTCCCAGCAGCAGTTTAAATGGTATGTTCAACATAAGACATTCTTGCTCCACCTCCTGCAGGCCTCCCAGCATAAATTTGTAGTGTCTCAACGTAGCATTAAGGAACTTGGGCACCAAACAGAATACCACCGTTAACGGCAGCTCCAGTTTCAGTGCCAAACGCTGCGCAAATAGAAAAGCCCAATTATCCTGGACACGACCATCTCGAGACATCCAGTATACAACGCCTCCTTTGCATCCCTCTTTCACATCGCTTGCTGTACTTAAAACTCGCACACGTTTCTTCTTGAAGGCAAACTCATGTACATCGGATGCGGACGCAAGACGTTGATCCTGCATGTGGCTAATAAATTGTTGCACATTTTTGTAACTCGGAGTGAACGGTTTTGTTGTTGTGCATGCTGTAACTGTTTCCTCTCCGCTACTGCTGCTACTTTCCGGCTCTTCCTTCTTTGGCTTCTTTTTGGCAGCGCCCACCTTGCTCGTTTTGCTGCGTTTCATGTGTAAGCTGAGTAGGAAACGTTTCAATTTAAATACGTTTATCTCATTCAAAGTTTATTACGTTCTAAAAAATAAACGAAAACCGCCAAAAATTGTTGTTGTCATATTAGATGTGGAGAAACATCGAATAGAACATCGATGTCGTCGATGCTTGCAAATCATCGGAGTCATCAGTGTTTTTTATGCCACTATCGAATGTTTTTATATACAACAAAAATTGAAACAGCTGAAATGAAATGCATTAAGGTAGTGCTGAGACTGATTTTAATAAAAATCGATTTTAAATCGATTTTTTCTTTAGTGGAGAAAATATCGATTTTGTTTAAAATAAATCGATTTTTTTAAAAAGGAAAATGCTATATGTGACTGGAACGTAAAGGCGCGTATGTTTAAATACACAAAAAGTGGTAAAAATAGCTGTTTTTCCATCTCTCATGAATTAAATGAAGTTATTTTAGTCATTTGAATCTGAATTTATTTTTATTTTGAATTTAATTTAATTATTAATGGGATTCCGGTAAGCGTTTTAGATTTGATTTAGATTTCGCAATCAGCTGTTCACAGCTGCTCCATTACTTATTGATTTCGTTTTCATTTTGATTTGGTTTCAATTCAAAACTGTGTCAGCTGTGTGATATATGGTGTTTGTTTACATAGGAAATCTGCGAATATTCAATAAAAACATATTCGATACGGTTATAAATATCCTTTTCTGACTTTCTTTCGGCATTTTGTGGAATTATGCCCATTTTGTATGCTTTTTAGTTATCAATTAGCTGTTCGCCCAGGCTGTCAGCTGTTCACGAAATCTAAAACTAATCAGTGTGCAAAAAGGGTCGTTCCGTCAACTGATTTCGATTTGGTTAAAAATAATCAAAACCAAATCTAAAACGCTTACCGGAATCCCATTATTATTCATTTTTTTTATTAATGATGAACTGTTAAATAACAAAAAAAATTTGTGATAAATAATAGTGGGATTCCGGTAAACGTTTTTGATTTGCTTTTGATTTGATTTTGATTTTTCAGTCAGCTGTTCACAGCTGCTCCATACAAAATTTTCAGTGTGCCCAGAGCAAATCAGGGAAATGTGGTCTTACTAATTGATTTCGAAAAATCAGCTCTGAGACTGATTATTTTTTCATTTTGATTTGGTTTCGAACAGCTGTGTGACAGTTGGTGTTTGTTTGCATTGTAAATCTACGAATATTCAATAAAAACATATTCGATGACTTTCTTTTCGGCATTTTGTGCAATTATGCCCATTTTTGTATACTTTTTAGTTGTCAATTAGCTGTTCGCCCAGGCTGTCAGCTGTTCACGAAATCAAAAAATAATCAGTGTGCAAAAAGGGTCGTTCCGTCAACTGATTTATATTTGGTTAAAAATAATCAAAAGCAAATCAAAAACGTTTACCGGAATCCCACTAATATAAATTCTACACAAAAAAAAGCAAACCAATTAAAGTAAAAAAAATTAAATTAAAAATCCAAATCTTTTTTCTTCTTAAAAAATCGAACTGAATCGATTTTTAAAAAAATCGTAAAGTCCCAGCTCTACATTAAGGACAAAACTTGCAACTATGTGGCAGCTTTATCCAACTTTGGTAACAGAAAAGGGACGAGAGTCAGATTTTAGTCATTTGTAATCAGAATTCTAATTTATTTAAATAAATTTCAATTTAATTGCGAACTTAAACTATTTATGAAAGTTTAATTTGTATTCTATAAGTGCGCCTTGAGATCGTTTTTAGGTCCGAACAGTTTTATAGCTATCAGTTTATTGTCACGAAGCTCACTTCAGCCAGCTTTGTGCTGTAAAACATATTTCGTGCAACGCTGCTTACCGAATCGGTAATACCGATATTTTTGGAAGTGCTGTAAAATGCCTTCGGGTAATAGCTGTTAAATTTGAAAATCAAACATTTCTTATTTCTTGTGCGCAGGCTCGTTTCTTATATTTACACTTACATTGCTGTTTCGTTTGTATCCAGCAAAGGAGACTTCAAAGTCAAATGTGTCCTTCTATAAGCTGTATGCCGTGCGGCAACGGTGCTGTAAAACAGTGAACAAGCAAAATAAAGAAGCACAAGAAGCAGTTTTGACGCTGCGAAAAGCGTTTGCATAGTTAACATTAATATTGACTTCTTCAAAAAGTACAACAATTACCAATATCTACAAATTGTATCGATTTACATTTTAAAATTTTTACAAGGTAAGTTGCAACTAAGTAATTAAGCCATATTACGCAATTTTCTTTAAGACATATGGACAAGACATGTTTCTTTCTATTGGGATTTTGCAAATATATCGATGTGGAGTTTACTTGGATTTCTGTATCGACTTGCTTTCCGCAACGAATTAACTGCGTAATTCAAAATTGGGCGTCTGCGTAAACGCATTCGTTTACATACAAAATAAATACATACTTAGAAATACTTTACACGCAAGGTAAAAACATGAAACTTTTTATTTTTAATTAAGAACAGAAACTATAGCTGCCGTGCATAAGCAACTACTACTATGGCAATGATTATTGAGTGGATAGTAAATAAATAAGCTACTCGTGCCATTCTATCAGCCCCTGGAGATTCCACTCGACACTGAAAGTGCTCCAGACTTTGAATTGAAAACAAAAGAAAACCACACGCAATTAGTACATGTTAATGTTCGAGTATGTACGTATGTATGTATGTGCCTTCGAGGATTGTAAATTAATTTAATATCAGAAATCATAATCACAATCACAACCCGCAAACGCTGACGCTGATGGCCTTTTGTGCTCGATCCAATCCGTTCAGAGCAAACAAACACAAAGGGCCTAAAAATAGCATCGGGATGTATTTGTGTATGTGTAGAGTTCATTCCGGTTAAATGCAAACGATTGTAATAAAATTTTATGTCTCATTGATGCATAATTTGTTGCATTTAGCCGACTTGTAAATGAGTTACATGCGATTAAAAACAAGTGGACTACATTATTAAGGCGCCACAAATGCAAATCATCGTTTGATTAATTGTTGTCAACAATTGACTAAAAATATTCCAAATGATTTCAATTGAAAAGTTGCTCGAAAAAAAATGATAAATAAACAAATTAGTCAACATTTGAAAAACCTGCATATGCTGATCTCACAAACTGGAGCTAACAATTGATCCATCTTCTTAGCAATTGACATTGTTTCTTTTATTCAACACGAAATATGAGTGGAAAACATAAATTGAGCTTAATTAAAATGCGCGTGTGTGTGTTTATATCTTCAGTTAACTTGAATTGCCAAATTTTATGGCACTTTCGCTTTCATACCCTGTACCCAATTCTTTAATGAAAAGGGTATAATCAGTTAGTACGTAATGCAAGGTAACAGATAATTTTCATTTTGGTCATATATCTCCTTCTGTTTGTAAATATGTGTACTTAATTTCCAACTGAGTATACTCTTTTCACTTTGACTCGATCTGAAATGGAGTGAAATTTTTGTTGTTGAGTATAGTTGATTTTAAATTATAAAAGTGTCATTTAAGCATACCTGTTAAATCTCGATTAGAATTACTAATCAATTAGATTATTTATTTGAAATAATCGTAATGATTATATAATTCACTGTTGAAAAATTTGTGATAATCTAATGATTACGATTAGAAAAAATCAAAAAAAAATCTAGAATTATTACGATTATTCAAAAAAATCGGAAAAAATCAAAAAAAATCAAAAATAATCGTTTTGGGGTATTTCGGATTATTTTTGATTTTTTCTGATTTTTAGATTTTTTACGATTATTTAGTAAAAAACCAAAGCTTTTGATTATAGTTGCTTTGTGCTGGTTATATAAAGCCCTCCTGAGGAATACATTTGAGCATTCGTATTTGACCTGTTAAAGTGTGAAGTGGCCTTTTGTAAAAACTGAATTTATTGTAGTGCATTTCCACATATTCCATGAAAAACCGCAATAAGGGCATTACTTGTACTTGTATAATCAATAACATAAACTTACTGTAGATGTTCATAGTCGGCAATCCAACTACTAGGATATCTTGTTTTCGATTGTATACGCAATAAATGTGGACCTCTTGAGCGCCCCGCTTAGCTCTCCAATATTCTGCAAGCAATTATTTTCTTGACTCTTTTGATTAAAAAAAAAAAAGTTGAATACTATACTTTTGCGTTTCATTCCGAAGAACTTATGACGGGGGGAATCGAACCCAGTTTTTTTTCAAACTGGAACTGACAGGTCAGCAACTCTAACTAGTGAGCTACGGAATTTTTGTAGCTGCCTCCTTCTTTCTTCTGAAATTAACTGCTTTAGACAGCACAAAGCAACTATAATCAAAAGCTTTGGCTACTTTGATTGTGAAAATAATTTGGTTTTTACTAAATAATCGTAAAAAATCTAAAAATCAGAAAAAATCAGAAAAAATCAAAAATAATCCGAAATACCCCAAAACGATTATTTTTGATTTTTTTTGATTTTTTCTGATTTTTTTGAATAATCGTAATAATTCTAGATTTTTTTTTGATTTTTTCTAATCGTAATCATTAGATAATTGGGCAAAACCCAAAATAATCGTAATTTAATCATTGGTTCGACTTTTAAACAAAAATAATTTAATTACTAATGATTATGATTACTAATCATTATTTAACAGGTATGCATTTAAGTAAATATATTATGCATGCACAAATGGATTCAGATATTATACATTTTAAATTATACATTGCATTACTATTTATATCGCTGTAAATTTCATAAAATGACCTTAGCAGCTTTCTTTGAGAATGCCAATTGCCAAAAGATTTCAGAGATTTTTATTATCAGGATGCATATATATTTATGTACATATGTATCTGTGTGTGTGTTTGTGTACAAGAACAAAGAACAAAGACAGTTTTACGCACAGCCGAAGATGTATGCACATTTCAGTTCAGTTTCTATCTCCGCATTTGCTTTTGCGAGCAACGTTCAATGCGCTTTTTGGAGTTGAGGGTGAGACAGCGAACCAAAACAAGACCAAATGTTACAGAAAGAGAGTTACACTCTCTCAGCGTGAGAGAGAGAGAGAGAGCGAGAGAGAGAGAGAGAGAGAGAGTTAGAAAGAGAACAGTGCCGGCTGATGGAGTACATACATACCGAATTTGCACGCGACGAGTGCGTGATAATCACGCAGCACACACATGTTTCTTGTTGTTGTTATTGTTATGGTTCTGTTTGTGTTTGTGTTTGACCCTCATTTCCATTCAACATCTCGCGCCCGGTTAGCAAACAAAAAGCGTACACACATGTCCATAAGTATTCGCTAGTCTACATATGTATGTGCATACAGATATACTGATTTGTTGATGTGTTTCTACTTGTTTTGAAATAAACAACAAATTTCAATTGTAAATAAACCTTATCAATAATTAAAGTGTTGAACCTCAATAGATCTTATATAGTATGTTTACTATAAGTTATGCCACACGCAGAGATTGAGAACGTGACTAATTCAGCGTTTCAGCTAGAGATTCTCTGGCACATTCAAACGTTCACAAATATTTATAAATTTATTAGAACATATTTATAAATAAAAACAAACTTCTGTGCTGCTTAAAAACGCATCCACGCGTCGCGATTTGACCAATAATATTATTATTCACCCCAGCAGAAACCTACGTATATACAAAGATACATATGTATCTAAATAAATTGTATCTTTTGTTTTTGTTTATTTACTTCATGCTTTTTACCCCTGCCTGGTCTTTGTTTTGTATAAAATTCAATACTTGATATGCAACATACATATGTATGTATGTAAGTACAGCGCGCCAAATAATTGTTTTCACAATATAAAAATTCGACATATTTTATGTAGCATAAAAAATTGCTTTTCTTATGCTTATGATTGTTAGAACATGTAAAGAAAATATTTATTTAAAAAATAAAAAACTAAACCAATACACGATTTTTTATTTTATCAAAACAGCCTATTTAAAATATAAATGTACATGTGGAGTTTTTATTTTGTTCAAACAATTATTTGACCAACTGTATGGATATGTATCTATGTACGTATGTACACACGAGCCAAAACAAAAGATAAAAACCAACAGACTGCAAGCTATACACTGACAGAACGATTTGAGTTTTAAAGAAAATCAGCATATTTTAACTATACATTTGCAGTTAAACACTGATGTAGACATGTATTTATGTAGCCCCTTTTGTTTCCAAAACTTTTCAATAGGAGATTTATAAACGCACACAGATAAATATGCGTAGTTAGAGCATACTATATATTCTCGAAGTATCTCAACGGTTGCAGTGCAGTACGTTCAGTGCATGCATTCTGAGCATGTCACGACTGAGTATGTTCTGTAAGTGTATGCGTGTATGTGCAGCTTTGTTTTTCAACTCATTCCACCACTGTTTACGTCGTCGCCGTCGCTGTTGCCGTCACCGTCTCTGTTGCCGGTTTATTTAGCTTTTTAGAGCGCGCATCGTCTGAGGAAAATTTCAGTTGTTCTTTGGAAGTGCGCTCGACAAGTTCAGAGCTGGAAATCAAAAAGAAAAATCTATTACGCGCTTATAGTACTAATAAACAGTGAAAGTGATTAAAGAACTTGGCCAGTAAATGCTAACAAATTAATAAAGTTTAAATGTGCTTGATCTCCAATTAACGTTATTACATAAAAGTGAAACAAATAATTCAAAATGCCGGTCGATATTTGCAGTCAACAGCACAATCTGATTGGATCAATGAGGTAAAGGCCTATTTAGATTTTTATGGCAGCCATACAAAAATAATAATAAAGCCATTCAGCTGCCTTAATTAGTGAAATATACTAAACAGTTTTTTGTTGTATTGATTGATAATTCCGCGATGCGGTTACAATTCCAACAGGTGCTAAGCTGAAGGCCATAGGACAAAGCACTTAAATAATTCAGATAAATGAAAAAGTTGACACGACAAATGCTTAATAAATAAAACATAACGAAATTGTCTTGTAAATAGATTCAACTCCATTGCATATTTATATCAGAGCCCACCTTGTCTTGTCCACTTGACCTTTCAGATACGAGTACTTCAACTTTATCGCAACTCGTATCAAACGTTACCAAGTACAATAATATTTACTTGAAAATTAATGTTATTTATTGTAATTCTTTATATTCTTGCTGCCATTGAAGCAAAAGTAATTCTAAGTAAGTAAATTACATAGGAAGTTGAGAAAATTAAAAGTCATGATGTGCGCATGTTCCCTCTCTGGATTTTTGTAATGAGCAACAAATGAGATTTCAAAGCAAATCAAAATATGACCTTGGTCCAAATCGAGGAATGTAACAATAAATGTTCACATTTGACTGAAGCTAAACAAACAATAGATAATATTTTTAACTACCGCAAATTTTGAAGAATAAGCAAATTGTTTTAATCAATAGATAAATATTTGAAATCTATATTTTAGGTGATATTAATTAACAAATTAAAGAGAATATTTTAAATATAAAATATTGTCTGCGGCCTGTATTTTATAAATAAAAAACTATTGTCTGTGGTCTGCTTTATTTTTTTTTCTAACTTTATAAAATGTATTGTGCATGGCTCTATTGTTCTATACTTAACAAAATAAGGTTTTTCATCTACTTCAAATATTGAAAATAAGCAATTGCGTTATGTTTAACGGTGCCAAAGTTTCAATAGTCATATATTTTAGATGCAGTGTATTCATAAAACAAAGCGACACTGACCTGTTTTCCTTGAAAGTCCAACGGATACCGACAATACTTTGCAAATATCTAAAATATTTTATCTTTACTTAAACATAAACACGAATGACAACATAAATTTTAATCTAAAAATTTATTTTAACATGATTTTCAAAGTGTAGAGAAATAATTATAAAGTGAATAACAAATATTTTGGCTTTAAAAATGTAGGAAAAACTGAAAAAAAATTAAACCGAGTTTTTTTCCACAATTTAAGTTTTTAATTTTCAGCCTTGCTTAATGCAGATATAGTTTTAAAATTTTAGTAGAGGATACAAGAAATATTATAAATATTTAAAATGAATTTTCCTTGTCTATATAATTTGCAGCGTACCAACAGATACCTCCTCTTTGTCGCTTAAATCACTCTCCTTGGCATCTGCTTTGTCCGAAACCGATCCTGAGCAGAAAAACAGTACACACAACATGAATAAGCTGTGCCGACAGGTGTCAATTGAATCACCCGGACCGGGTGTGAAGAACTGTGTTTTTAACTTCTTCGTGCCTATTGAGGATACACCGGCACATGGCGCCCGCATCAAAATTGTATGCGCTGGCGCCTGTTATCGTCGTAGGGATCGCTCCAATTCGATAACCAGCGTCTCGTCTGTGTCATCCGAATTGAGTGATTACTGTCCGTCGGTGACGTCGATGTCATCGCCGGCTCATCACGGAATACGCGAGGGTTCATTCTTTCCAGGCTTCGAAGTGGCCGGTGTAATTGAATCTTTGGGCTCGGAGATCACAGAGACCAACAACTGTGGCCTGCGTATTGGACAGCGTGTCATTGTGTATCCATTCGATGAGACTCCTGCCGGCTATGCAGAGCTGCTGGTGGTGCCGGATCTAAAGCATATCGTACCGATCCCAGATAGTCTACCCATGGAAGAGGCCGCAATGTTGCCAACTGGCGCTTTGCTGGCCATGAATGCCGTCTTCAAGGCACAGTCAGTGGTCACTGAGATCCTAAACCAACGTGCGGCCACCGATCCCAACAAGAAATGCAAGATTCTGATAGTGGGCACAGGAGGATTGGCTCTTTGGGCAGTGCGAATTGCATCCTATCATTTCGCATCGACTGGTGCGCATAATGTGGACATAACAGTGGCAAGTCTCCGCGATGAGGGATTCCGTTTGGCAACAGAGATCAAGAAGTAAGTTGGAAATGTTATTCGATTGTCTACCAATGTATTAACTTATTCCCCTCCTGCTTGCAGTGTCAGCGTCGTGCAATGGAACGAGTGTCTGTACGAGCCACAGCTCATTGAGCGCACCAAGGATGTTTGTGGAGGTGCCGTTGATGTTGTCATTGACTTTGGCACAACATCCAGAAGTCTGCATCGCTCCATGCACTGTCTGTCCAAGGGCGGTGTGGTCCTGATCAGTGAGGAGGTCGCTGAAAAGCTGCTACCCAAATTCTCACGACTCTCCAACGAGTATCAGCAGGAGATCATACCAATTTCAAATGGCACCGCGGAGCAGCTGGAAGAACTAGTGCAATTGGTGGCAAACAAAAAGATTGAGCCGCCACCGTATTCGGTATTCCCGTGCGATCAGGCCGCCGAGGTCATACAGAAGCTGTGCAATTCCGAGATTCCCGGACGCGCCATTCTCCGCTTCCCCGAACTTGAATAGATCGATCGAATAATGCGAATGTCGCAAATAGCGCAAGCACCTATCAAAGCATTAACTCATCTTATATACATAGATTTAAATATGTATCTGTTAGTTGTACTCAAGAGATCCCACACAAAACACTTGGCACACTGCACACTGCGCTCCGCCTCCCGGATCAGCGGATTAGTCCGGAGTAACATACAAATTTTAACCCTACAATTTATGTGCTTAATATTTGCAGTAGGCGATTGTTTTATTCTTTTGTTTTGTACTTTGATTTGGTCTTATAGCCGATTTCGATTTGACATTTGACCCGTGATTGAATTTCCTTAATTTTATAATTATTAAGAATTTGCATTAGTATTATGTATGTATTTTTTGTATACGTATGGATTGTGATTAATTTTAATTTAAGCATCACAGAATTTAGTGACTTGATTTGCGTACTTAGAACTCAATCTGATTTTGTTTTTTTGTTTTGAGTGGGCAAACTTCACAGGCCATAAAATAAAGGCGAAGAAAAATGTTCAGAATAAATGTTATTATATTATATATAAAAACAAAAAGAAATTTGTTATGCATGCAATGCGAAATGTTTGATTCGATTTGCTTGATATTTCTCATTACGTACCCAAAATACATTATACTTAACTACTACTACTAAAAGTCATAAATAAAAGCATACGCATATGTACCAATACCCAGTATGTACCAATACACAGTATGTACCAATACCAGAGTGCAAGCATATTTAGCAAAAAACATGAAAGCAGCACTCAATTCTTATGATATCTGCATTGGTATCAGATACAGAATCGGTCAAATTTAAGATATGATCAGAATTCAAATCGTTCTGCGCATCACTGTAGACGGCAGATCAGCCAAAAGCTGACTCCAAAAACATACCATACGCTCTATATATCGTTGGAAAGATATTTGTAAAAGCTTTAAGGATTACCTATATACTTCTTCGGAACACAAATTTTGGAGTATAATTTTTCATTTGTTGTAAGCAACATTTTGCGTTTTCTGGAGTTGGAGCTCAAAATTCTGAATTGTGCCACCATTTTTCTGTTTTGCAAAAACATAAATACGCCACCTGCTCAGCTTTTGCTCATTCCATTGATTTTCGGCCTCATTTGTTTTTGTAATGAGCAAAAGCTGAGCACTAGTTTAGATAGTTTTATCAACTTCACTTCCCTAAGAGAAACAAGCACCCCAAGGTGGATTTATACCTGGTGATGTATTCGCTCTCTCTCGGGGCGGAAGTTGTCAAAATGAGTCTGACGTGAGAGAGACGACAGAGATAGATATATAGAAAATTTGTTTTGTTTTGTTTTCTATACTCTTCACTCATTTTCGTTTTGTGCGCTGTGCAATATATAAAATGAAAATAAAATGCAATGGCATGTTTGTCTTGTTGTTCCTGTAATGACCCGTAGGTAACCAATTAATTAATTGTGATTATGGATATTTGTTAAGCTCCTGTTAGCCGTCAGCATCGACGCTGTTATCCCTGTTGCTCTCTTTGTGGAAGCTGCTCACCGGTGCATGCTTCCACAGTTCCTGTTGCATTTATTTGTCTCTTTTTCATATTTCTGGAAACACAAACCAAACGACTTGAGTTCGAGCGACATATGCATTTTTCACACACGGGCCATTTTTTGGAGAATTTAATACAACCGCTTACTACGATGTTTGCTTTCGTAATGACGTTTGTGCCCCGAAAAAGAGGGCACGTCGAGCGAATGAACTTAAAAAAAATGCACACTTAAATTGCGCGCCTGAATAAATTCAGGCATAAATTCAGCGATACATCGTGACTAAACAATCGATATCTGTATTGATCGTTCGATTGCAATATTTTGCGCCAAAACTGGTGTTCGGGCGGCAAGCTGCTGATAGTGTTTTGTTGTATTTATTGAGTTAAGTAAAAAAAGAGGGTCAAAAGTAGAACACAGCCCATTTCTCCAAGTGCTGACTGAGAATATTTGTTCGACCACATAAACCGTGATGGTTAATAACGAAAATGAAATTTGTGCTGGTCAGCAGGTCATTTGGATCGGCAGCCACGAGCCGAACACATTTGTTAAAAGTCTGCAGCACAAGAACGTTTACTTCTACAAAAAGTGTGTGTACGGTCCGTTGACACTAGCGATTGGCGACTACATACTTGTGGCAAACGCGGATGCAAGAGAGCCCGACACAGTGGACGGCTGTGATATCGCCAAGATTCTGCACCTCTACGAACTGCGGGAGATGACCAACAAGGAATCTTGCCGCGCTATTGTCCAGTGGTACTCCCGCCCTCAGGCCATACCGCACAAGAACTTTGATGCGGACGACTTGACCATTGACTTTGGCGTCGAAATCATTGAGGAGCACCGTCCCTACGACAACGACGTAGCCCTGGGCTCCATTTTCCGCAAGTGTCTAGTTGTCGAAGGCAGCTCCAAGTCAAGTGCCGAACAACTGATCAAACGGAGCAAATCCATTCCCAATTGCCCCATGTTTGTGACTCGATACAAATTCGTAAAGGTGAAACAAAGCTATCGCCTCATTCCGCTCGAGATTCAGCTCGATGACACGAAAGAGGCCCGTCAAAAACGGTCGGGTCGAGATGAAGACTCTACTTCGGCACGCAAATCGATCTCACGCAGACGCGCCTCCATAGCTGCAGGCAGTGCTCCGCCGGAGTTTGTCGATGTCAACTACTACAATAGCGAGAACAAAGTGTCGCCTATCAAAATTGTTGGCGGCTGCAGCGTGGTGCGGCTGTCTGAGAAGAAAAAGAGAGACGATCAGCCGGAGATCAATGCCAACTACCTAGTGGCCTCACCACTCACTGAAAAGAATCCCAAAGTAGCGACACCAAAGTCGAGGGCATCGGCAGCGCGTCGCAATCTGAATCTTAGCCTGGACAAGGGAGCGGACACCACAGCCGATTCCGACTGCTTGAACTATTCGATTGTCCAGCAAACTCCCGATCCAAAGACGCCCTCCAATGACATGAAAATCAAATTGCGGCTCTCAGAGCGTAGAAAGTCGGCCCGCCTCGCGTCCATAGATGACGAGCGAGATCCATTGGAAGTGGTGTTGGCGGCCAACACCATAACATCGCCCAGCAAGCAGAGCCGCAAGAGACTCGGCGTCAGCAATGGCGACATCTATCATACGCCCACAAAGAAGTCCAAGGAACCGTTGGAGTCTGCGGGCACGGAACTGACGCCCTCCACACGCCGCAAGAGCATCCTCAAGTCAGCCACCACCCGCTTGGGTAAGTAATCCCCATTTAACAATTGAAATGTGTTTATGGATCTTATGTTCTTATAGCTGATGGCACGCCCAGACGCAGCATACAGCTGTCCAACATTGTGGAGCAGCGCATTTTCGACAACAATGAGATCATATCGACACCAAAGAGGAATCGCTCCAAGCTTGCGGACCAAGTAGCCGACGCTGATTACACACCAAAGAAGTCCAGCCAAAAGACGCCATCGCGTCCACGTCGCATGAGCAGCACTGGAACAAAGCTTAAGGAGGATGCGCCACTGACGCCCTCGCAGAAGCTAAAGAAAATACGAGCCGGAGAACTGAGTCCGAGCATGGAGCAGCGTCATCTGTCCTTGGACGTACGACACAAGTCACAGTTGCAGCTGGCGCGGGAACAACTCCACGTGTCCGTTGTGCCCAAGAGTCTGCCCTGTCGGGAAAAGGAGTTTGACAACATTTACAGTTTTCTAGAGGGTAAAATTCAGGATCAGTGCGGTGGTTGCATGTATGTGTCAGGCGTGCCTGGCACCGGCAAAACCGCCACCGTCACCGGCGTCATTCGCACCCTGCAGCGTCTGGTTGGGGAGGATAAGTTGCCAGCCTTTGACTTTCTGGAGATCAATGGCATGCGACTGACGGAGCCACGGCAGGCGTACGTGCAAATCTACAAGCAGTTGACGGGAAAAACCGTATCCTGGGAACACGCCCACTCGTTGCTGGAGAAGCGCTTCACCACGCCGGCACTGCGTCGGGTGACCACAGTGCTGCTCGTGGATGAACTGGACATCCTGTGCAACCGGCGTCAGGATGTCGTCTACAATCTGCTGGATTGGCCAACCAAATCGGCAGCTCGTCTGGTTGTGGTCACCATAGCCAACACTATGGACTTGCCGGAGCGTTTACTCATGGGTAAGTGTGCAATGGAGTTTTCTGAAATCCATAACCAGCAACTGATCACCATGATCTCTCAGGCAAGGTAACATCTCGTCTGGGCTTGACACGTCTCACTTTCCAGCCGTATACGCATAAGCAGCTCCAGGAGATCGTCACCGCGCGTCTGGCCGGCTCCGAGGCGTTCAAGGGCGAGGCTGTGCAGCTGGTGGCTCGCAAGGTGGCCGCCGTATCGGGCGATGCGCGTCGCGCTCTGGACATCTGTCGACGTGCCACTGAAATCGCAGACACCGCCGAAGAGCAGTCTTCAGTGAAGTGCGTTAACATGCTGCATGTGCAGCAAGCGCTCGCCGAGATGATAGCCAGCGCCAAGGTGCAGGCCATCAAGAACTGCTCGCGCTTGGAGCAGATCTTCCTGCAGGCCGTTGCAGCCGAGGTGACTCGCACCGGCGTCGAGGAGACAACGTTCCTGGGCGTCTATACGCAGATGGAAACAATTGCAGCCTTCATGGCCGTATCCTTGCCCGCGCCAGGACGTGCCCTGCACATCTGTTCCAAGCTGGGCGCCGAGAGACTCATCATCTGCGAGCATTCGCGCAATGATCTGTTCCAAAAGATACTCCTCAACGTCAGCTCCGATGACATACATTATGCACTGCGCGTGGAGGGCAACTAACACACCATTGGATTAGGTTTTAAAGCTTTTAAATTAATTAATATTTAAGCGTCTTGTTTAAACAATTTAAAGTACAAACTCGTCGATAGGAATACCAAGTAAAAGACCAAAACAGTATAACAGTCGTACAGCACTTTGGGCGAAAAGACGGAGTAGATAAACAAATGATAGCGAAAGCCGACCATCAGACAGAGGTAGAAAGCCGCCGGCAGCATGACCAGGGCAGCATATAGCGGTGCCACCATCGAGTCCGCTGCCTTTGCATAGGACGGCAGCATCTGGATGATGCCCACGTTGCGCAAATCCGCGCGCAGCGTGTGCACAATTAGGTAGAGGAAGGAATGTATTTCGGCGCTGTAGGTGTTGAGCGTGACAAGGAAGCCGACGAGGATCGGGTTGTAGCTGGTCTGGCCAATGTATCCGGGCGTCAGATCAATGGTGGACAAGCTGTTCGAGTTACCCTGGTAGAAGTAGAACATCCTAGCCACGAATATGGTCATGATTATCTTGTAGACATGCACCAAGCGCACCGAAAACTTGCGGGCAGTTGTCCCATAAGCTTCGCATAGCTTGTAGGTCTCGTCCAGCGTTATGAGCAGCGTGGGCAGCAGCACAATGTTCTGCACTTTGTAGAGCAGTGCCACCAGCATAAGGGAGCATGTCAAGTTGGTTTGCAGCAGCTTGAGCAGATTACTGCTTGGCCTCAGACCATCCAGCAAGCTGTGGCCGCTGTGCTGCTGCGGCAAGGCTGTGCGGTAGCCCAGGACGAAGACCAGCGCGAGGCAGCACCAGAAGAGCACCAGGACAGGCAGCACAAAGCGGGCACTGCAAGATGAGATCAAGTTAATATAAAAAAGAGTATACTATTGTCAATATGACTCACGCCAAGTACTGGGGCAGCACGAAGAAGTGCACCTGTCCGTTGAGACCGCGAAAAGTGTAGACCAGCATGAAGGCGATGCCGTTAAAGATGGCCTGCGGAGTGTCCGTAAACTTTCGAAGGCGTGCCCAGAACAGCAGCAATGCGAACAGCATCAAGGTGCTCTTGATGCTCGTCAATCTGTGCAGGTATCGCATCAGAGTGAGCAGCAGCAGCACCACGAAGATCTTGCGTTGTTGCCACAGACAAGCTGAAGCAATCTTGTGCAAGTGACGTCCATCCAGCTCCACATTCGCTTTCGTAATGCGGCGACGTAGCGTCTTGAGTGCGATCAGCAGAATGAGCGTGTTGCCCAGATAGTACCAGGTCTTGTACTCGAACTCAATGAACGATGACGAGCCGAGGGAGAATGTGCGGATGGCAAAGCACGCCAGCAGTGACAAGGGCAGCGGTATCGATAGCTTCAACCGCCGTGAATACAGCGGTGGCAGTGCAATCTTGATCAGCGCCTGAGCCACATCAATTGACAGGTAAACAGAGGCAACTATGGGCAACACCAAAAGCAGACTCTGCAGCATGGAGCTGATCATCAACTGATCCAGCATGTGACCCACAATGTTAAGTATAATCCCAACGACCAGTGAGAGCAGCAACTGACCCAGTTTCAGTCCACCCAAGTGCAGTTGATCCGTTGCGATATCCAGAAACAAAACACTGAGCACAATATGCAATGAAGTCTGCAATGAAATGGAGAATTATTAATTAAATATAAATCAAGAAAAATGGTTTGATACCCTTGCAGAGTCCTGAATTCCATTTTTGACAGATTGTTCCTAAGACATCTACATGATATACCCAAATTTGATCAGGATTGGTAAAGATATTTTAATGTTTTATACTATCTGCTGATTTGATCCACAAATGTGATCTATGTTTCAATGCAGAAGAACATGGCAATGTCGACTTCTTTTGTCAACCTGATCAGAAATATATATATTACACATTTGATAGCTATATTATGTAGCCCTCTGCAAAGGTATGATATGGGTTTCCTGGTGAAAACAAACCGCTGTTGTGAGCGCCAATCCAACAGCTATCAAGCCGTAGTCAAATTTCACCAGCGACTCGGATAGTTGTCCGGAAATCTCACGTGCCACACGGAGATAGTTGAGCTTGGCATTTTCATAATGCACTTTGCTGGCGCTGCTGCCATCCCCGCTGCGCAGTGGATGCAGCAGTTCCCTGTGCAGCAACGTCGCATTCTGATACCAAACGTAGTAGTCTGTGGACATCATCAAGTTACAAACGGGAATGACATTTCGTAAGTAAGCGATCTTACCGCTACGCTGGACACTTTCGTGTCCAAACTTGACTCTCGCCTTGTTGAGCAGATGATGGGCATTGTAGAAATAGGCGTACATTTGGTGCTCCAGCGACAGTGTCTGCAACATTTCCGGTATCAGGCAGCCAATGGACATTGTGGGTATCTCGACGGACAGCAGTAACGCCAGCGTTGGCGTCAAATCAATTTGATTATATCTCCTTGTGCTAGTCCTAAAAATTAATAAAATTAGCATATCATATGTTTTTATTTGGAGCAGCTTACGTGTACTTGCTGCAGTTATTGGAGTACAAATAGAGGGGAACTGAGGTCTCGGCTGGCGTGTTGCCGCCGTGTCCACCTCCATCGGCCATGCCGTGATCGCCAGTCAGCATTAACAGATAATTATCCATATTCTACAATTTACATTCAGTTAAATACGATATCATCTATGTGATATGGAGTCACTTGCCTTGTGGTCCAGTATCTTTTTCACGGCATTGTCCATTTCCTTGAGTTTCTGATTTACTTTTGGGCTGTCATGGCCTTCAACATGTCCAATGTGATCCAGCCCCAGATAGTGTAATATAAGCAATGTCCAGTCTTTCTTCTCCAGCTCCGACTCTAGCGCATTGGTCACGTTTTTGTCGCCTTCGTAAAAGTCATTCACATAAAACGAATCATTGTTTGCGGCTTTCCGTGTGAACTCAGTGGGAAAGAGGTGCACCCAGGTGTGATCACCGGCGAAGGACACGACGGCGTTGCGCTGTTTCAGGCGATGCAACAGGGAATCTTCCACCTGCTCTGTGTGTCCCACATTGAGCGCAATGTCAATAAAATTGGACAGCGTGCCAGTGGTTATACTCTTCAGTCGTGGCATTGTCACCGTCGGAATATCCACGTGCAGGCTGAGCTTCATACAAGCCTTGTCATAGGCAACTGGCATGGTGGATTCATTGGGAAAGTCATCGCGCAAGGCATCGATTAGGAAAAGTATGAACGAATTATAGCTTGGTGGCGGTGGCTCCAGTCTACATGCAAATAGTTGATAACACTGAATACGGTTAGCATATGTGGCACATAACATACATAACTACTGATAAACAACATACTTTTCGCCATGCAGTGTTGTTGGACGGTCAATGGGCACACTATTTTCCTGCTCTGCCACGGAGTAGGAAGCGGGAAAGAAGCCAATGAGAAACAGCACGGCGCCGCACAGAAACAGTGTTAGCATATAGAAGGTGTATGCAAGGCGACTTTTATGCTCCTCCATTGCCATTGCGTTTCCTTAAGCATGACAAGAATTAAAACACCGTCCGGTCAACTGACAGGTAAACAAATACTACGGAATCAAGCAGACTTGCCAACTTTCTTTAAGCAAATATTTTGTTTCAAGCAAGCTATCGATAATGCGTCGATATACAGGAAATCGTTATATTTGACGCTTCGATTGTTGTTCGCATCATTAAATTGTGGGGTAAGTTGGCAGCTTTCTCATCAAACAGCTGATTGCAAGCCAGATTTGAGCAAAGATTGTTTATTATTTTAATTAAATGCCATTTAAAAATGGAAACCTGTGGATTTATTATGAGCAGAGGTAAAGACCTCGAAAGCTTCCTAATGCGTTGTTCACACTGTGAAATAGACTTGGAGATCGATCAATGGCACGAATTTGTGTTGCACTTTCGGACCACACATGGGTTGAGCAACAAGGACAATGCGAGCGAAGTCGAATTCAAAGCAGAAGTCGATGATGATGATGATGATGAAAGCTGTATTAAAGAAGAGTTACTGGAAATTCCTTTAGATGAAGAAGAAGTCGGAAATGAATTCATGTCACTGTCAGAGGCAGAGGCAGAACTGTCGAGAGCGTCCTCGACCTTCTCAAGTACAAGTTTTAGTGAAAATGAATCTGCTGAAACTGAATCCAATGATCAATCAGGAACGGAGGAAAATCAGGAGTCATCTTCAAAATTACCTAAATCTAAGGTAGACTATATTATTAAAGTGAATTATATTTTCTAAAATAACTTTTTGCTTAGTTCAATCCAACCTTCTTTCGACGGAATCACCGCACATCGCAATTTGTCGAGTCGTATAAGAATCAACCCTGTCTGTGGAATCCGGAGAACAGCAATTATAAAGACCCAACTGCATGTAAGGCAGCCTACAGTCAACTCATATCGGAGCTGGAACCCAAGATAGGCGTCTTGTTCACTGAGATTTCGCTGAAGATGGCCATCAAGAAGTTACATGTCCATTATAATACTGTTGGGATACGTGTTGGGAATGGCAGCTTGAAGCCGAATTCAATTGCTTTTAAACAGTATGCAAGCTGTAGCTTTCTAAAAGCTAGTACAGATGAAACAAATTCCGATAAAAATAATAAAATTCAGGTAATTAGATTGATAGTAACATTGTTTTTTAAGTGGTCAAAATTTATTCTATAACTTTTTAACTTTACAGTTGAACTTTTCAAAGAGGAACAAGCTCACCACAGACTTTATAAAACTGTATGCCAACTTTCCGCAACTTTACGACAATAATCACGAGGATTTCTCAAAGATGATCGCCAGGAAAGAGGCTTATGATCAAATGGCAGCCGAAACTAAAGTAAACAACGGCGATATAAGCAGTGATGACATCTACCTCGCCATACAGAGCCTTCGTCAATGGTATTATAGGCGCACAAGAATTGCTGTTGAAGGCGTCACTGAGTCGGAAAAGTTTTATTTAAAAGCCTGCGACTATTTACCACCCAAAATGTTCCAACAGAGGCTGATCTGTGAAATCTGCCAGCAGAAGTCATCGTCAGATTACGTGCTCCAAGCACATATGTACAAGGTTCATAATATTGGGGATCTGCCCTTCAAGTGCTCATTATGTGATCGCGCCTTTGACGGACGAGCTGGCCTGGCCATGCACATGCAACGTGCTCACACTGGGAAGACGCATAAATGCAATCACTGCGACAGAGCATTCGCTGTAATCGCAGATCTTCGTCTGCATATCCGTACTCATACCGGAAACAAAATTCTCTGCGAGTTGTGCGGCAAGGCTTTTAGATTAAAAAACCAATTGAAGCAGCATGTCACCACAGTACACACCAATATAAGAGAATTCAAGTGTACCATGTGTCCAAAAGATTTTGTTAAAAGGGTCCACTTGAGGGACCACATGAAGAGCCATTTGAACATACGTGACAAGATTTGTACCACCTGTGGTAAAGGATTCACCAGTTGCCACTCGCTCATTAGACACCGGCAAATACACTCTGAAATTAAGAAATTTGCTTGCAAACTTTGTGATGCCAGATTCTCACAATTTGTCGGTCTAAACTCGCACATGAAACGCACACACAACATTGTACGAAACAGTGCACAGAAACCAACTGAAAATATAGTTGCAGAGCAATCGATTAGCTAAAAAAAATATTAGGTATTGAATAAACTTTGACAAATCTAATGATAGTAAAACTTTCAAGTTTGTTTGTTTTAAAAATCGATTCTTTAAGAAATTAGGCGCCACTGTTATCGTAGTGTTATCGATAATAGCACTCTGTGCGTTATTGAACAGAGCAGCTGGACTGGACGTAGTTGTTGAGTTGACGTAAATAAAGAATCCCGATTGTCTGCATAAAGTGGCTATAATGGAGTTATGCGGCAGCATATCCACCAATAGCGGCTACACTGAGTTTTACTTAAAGTGTATATATTGCTCAATTGAAATTGAACTTAAGGACTGGGAACAATTCGTGTCACACATAAGAAACGCGCATTCTTTCGATGAGGCGGAAGAAGGAAGTGTCAAAAGTGAAAACCTCAGCCTGAAACAAGAGGAGTTTTACGGGGAAACAGACAACAACAGCGCCATAAATGAAGAATGCGATTATTGGCAAGATGACGATGTCGCATTTGATGTATGCTAGTATATTGACATGGGTTTAATGTTTCCTTGTAAGCACAAGTCTCTTGTTTATTTTAAATAGGAAAAATACGAGATTATTGAAGAGTTCGCTTCGATTTCACCCACTGGGACCGATGCCAGTGCTTTCCCTACCTCAATTGGTGCAGATCAGACTTTGGATGTCCCAGAGGAGCCATATGGTTCTGAAAACGAATCAAATCTGGTGGACGAGAACGCTGATGAATTCACCGAATTTCTAGTGGATGATGTTACAGATGATAACTCTGAGAAGGAGGATCTTCCCAGTTCCAGTGATTCTGATGACGAATCCGAAGAAAGTCCCCCCAAGCGTAGTAGGACTAATCCATTGATTTTAAAGCGTAAAGTACGTCTGTAAATCTTAAGTTTCTAGATTTATTTGTAATGCTCGTATGATTTAAAATTGCAGTTGAAAGTGTCATTCATGCGGCGAAATCCACGCGTCCTACACTTCATCGAAGAGTTTAAGAAGCATCCATGCTTGTGGAACCCTGATCATATAAGATTTAACGATGAGAATGCAAAAACTGAGGCCTATAATCTAATAACTGAAGTGATGGATAAAAAGTGTAATGTGCTTTTCACGGACAGAGAATTGAAGAAATCCATAGATCAGTTACTTCACCAGTATGCGGCAGCTGCCACGAATGCTGAACAAAATAAGTTGAGTGGAACGCCTGCACGCTATTTCAGCAGATGTAAATTCCTCTCAATTAGTAACGGGTCGACACAAAGTGACGACGAGGAGAGCAAGTCAGATGTAATCCAGGTGAGATAACTGAAATTGATCATTTGCTCAACATGTTCATGTTTACTTCTTTCAATTTGCCTAGCTTAATTTTAAGACAATCAACGAAGTGACAAGCACGTTTATTGATGTTTATGCCAACTTCCCGGTCCTGTACGACAGCTCACAGCCAGAATTTAGATGCGTAGATGCTCGCACTCGGGCGTACATCATGATGTCGGAGATGCTGGCACCGGAGATGCGTGTCAACGAAACTGAAGTTCATCTGGCCGTAATCAGACTGCGTAAATGGGCATACATGACTCTGCGACGCGTCAAATCGAAAGTATTACAGCGACCTTGCTCGAAAACTGAATTGCATTACTTGCAATTGTGCAGCTTCCTGCCGCCCAAAAGGGAAAACTTTGTTGCCAACTGTGACTTGTGTGACAAGCGATTCTTTATTGATTACCTTCTGCGCTCACACATGGTCAAGATGCACAATGTGGGCGAACTGCCGTATCTCTGCTCCCAGTGCCCGCGTCGCTTCGAGAAGGCTTACGATTTGGAGCGCCACAAATTGCGGCAGCACTGTGAGAAGATGCTCAAGTGTGATTACTGCGATAATACATTTGCTGTGAAAACCGACCTGAATGTCCACATACGGACTCATACGGGCGAAAAGCCGTTTGTCTGCCATTTATGTGGCAAGGCTTTTAGACTGAAACTGTTGCTTGACTACCACATCAATGGACGTCATCTTGATTTGCGACCATTTGCATGCGATATGTGCCCCAAAACATTTCGAAAGAGAGTCCAGTTGAAAAATCATATGAAGGCTCATCTGAATATAAAGGATAAGAAATGTGACATCTGCGATGCAGCATTCAGCTGCCCAATACTCCTTTGTCGACATCGAAAAACTTTCCACTCTAAATGAAAAGTCAAACAGCAAAGTATTATTTATTTAAATAAATAATTCCACCCGCATTCTGTGTCCTGTTATCATTTCTTCTGCTACAGCTGCTGTTATCATTTCTCCTGTTTGTTGATTACCAACACTTACGCTTTTGGACCATCGATAGTGCCGATAAGGCCATCGATAGTTCTCCGCCTCTAGCCCACCATCGATGGTTTCGATGTTTTGCAATAGAGATGGGCACGGGCCTGATCGGGCTTCGTGTCCCGCGGGCCTCTTCAAAAAACCCACGGGCTTCGTGCATGAAAATTGGAAACGGGCTCTTTTTCGTGCGGGCCCGGGCCTAAGTAAAAGCCCGGTAGGCCCGAAAAGTCACGATTTAACACATACTTTTCAAATCGCTTGATAATAAAATTTCTGTAATAAGTCACCTATGGTACAAAGAAAAATGAGAAGAGAAAAAGTTTTAGATGTAGCTTGCAGAAAAGGCTTCAAAAATACAATTTTATGTGAAGAAAAATAAAGAAATAATTTAAAAAAAATATTTATTATATGGTAATATCGGGCCGGGCCGGACCTGGACCGGGCCTTAAAGATTTATTTCGGGTCCGGGCCGGGCCTTAAAACGAAGGCCCGTACCCATCTCTATTTTGCAAGCATCGCTGTTTCACTCGATGTTTCTCCACCTCTACTGCAGCAACAACAAACTGAGGTTTTGTTTGTTTTTAATTTAGTTTTTTAAAATAATCAGCCCAAAGCTTATTAATGTATTCAAAATGGTGATTTGTGGAACTCTCCTCATGCGCAACAACTACAAGGAGTTCTTTTTGAGCTGCTCTACCTGCCAAATCGATTGCGACGTGGAGGTTAATATTGAAAGGTGGCAGGAATTCGTCTTGCATGTTCGAAATGTGCACAAAGTGAGATTCGATGATGACAATATGTCCTGCGGTAGCAGCATCGAATTCAAATCAGAACCACTTCAAAATTATGACAATAGTGATGCCGAAACTAACAATGATGAGGATGAGGATGATGATGATGATGACGATAATAAGGATTGCTTAGCCGAAGCAGCATTTGTTGATTTGCCGAGCGCGCCGAGTGACGAAGATGACGGTGACAGCGATAGCGATTACGAAAATGATGATGAGGTTGGTACATTTTAATAAACTTTAAAATATACTACTGATTGAGTCCTTTCTGTTTAGATAATGGATAAATGTCCAATAATGGCAGTGTCATGCCAAATGGATGATATTACACAAACTGAAAGGGAAAGCGGAAAAAGGAACTTTACGCCAACCGCAAAAGTAAGTGATTTGATATTTAATAAATTGAAATCCATGATTCAACGAACACCTATTTCCTTTAGTTTAATCCTACGTTTTACCGGCGTAATCCACGAATCACACAATTTATTGAGCTGTACAAGGGACATCCGTGTCTCTGGGATCCCAATAACTCTTCGTATAAGAACAAGGAGAAACGCAGTGCTGCATACATGACAATGATAGATCAGCTAAAAAGCAGAATAAATGTTCACCTCACCCATTATAAGCTAAAGAAATGCATAGCTAGTCTTCATAGTCAATACGCGGTCATATCTCGTCAAAAGCGTACCAAGAAATTGACAAAATTACCCCTGTATTATCACGAAATGTATAGTTTCCTTGGGAAACGCTGTGATGTCGATGATGCGGAAAGTGACGAAGAGAGCGGAGATAATAAAATAAAGGTAAAGTAGTCTGCTAAATTAAATTAACTTACCATTAATGTATCTTTCGGCTTTCTTGCAGCTGACTTTTGGGGAAACGAACCACCTGACAACGTATTTCATAGAGCTATATTCCAAGTTTCCTCAGTTGTATGATCCAACGCACAAGGATTTCTCTAATCTCACTGCACGAAAAGCGGCGTATATTGAAATGACTGACTTGCTCACCAAGGAAATTCCTCTGGGCATCATTACGCACTATGATGTTTATGACAGTGTGCTCTACTTGCGACAATGGTATTCAAGAAAGATCAAAGGTCTGACGGAGACTCAAACTATCGGATTATTAAAAGCGGAAAAGCGTTATATTGAGACATGCAAGAGCTTCCTGAGAACGAAAACATTCCGTCAGAAAATTCCATGTGACGTTTGTCAGAATAGCTTCAGCACGGATCACGCTCTGCAAGCCCATCAGTTCCGCGCTCACAAGATCGCTGATGGTGGTTGGTTCAAGTGTGCTCTCTGTGAGAATCATTTCGAGCGGCGCTGCCATTTACAACAACATAACCAGCGTGTCCACATGGGCAAGACCTTCAACTGCAGCCTATGTGATCGGAGTTTTTCATTTTCAAGCCAATTGAGCGGGCATATGCGGACTCACGACGAAACGCACATAGCTAAGCCATTTGTTTGCGAGTTCTGTGGCAAATCCTTTAAGCAAAAGATTCAAATGAGCAATCATGTGACTGCTGTGCATACCAAAATTCGAGCGTTCAAGTGCACCATGTGCCCGAAGGACTTTCTAACGAAACGAGATCTCAAGGACCATATAAAGGCGCACCTTAACATCCGCGATAAGGTATGCGAAATTTGCCAAAAGGCTTTTACAAATGCAAATGCACTTGTCAAGCACCGTCACATACATCGGGAGAAGACGTTACAGTGCAGTCTTTGCAATACCAAGTTTTCCGAGCGCGTGAGTCTGGGTGTTCATATGAAGCGTACGCATAAAATCATTCGAAATAATTCGAAAGTACCGGAGGCAACAGAAACTGCATTGAATTCTCAAACATTCCCAAAAACAGAAGATATTTCAAATAAATAATTTGATACTTAGGAAAGGTTTTTTTGGATTTGGCCGAAAATCAAGCAAAATTTGCGAATGGTTTGTGGGAAAATGAAAAGACATACGAACTTCTGCTTTCGAGCTTTGATTCATTGTTTATTGACGATTAAAAAAAGTATGTGATATTTGGAAATTCAAAATGGCGGCTTGAAAATGGCGGATCTCGTCGACCTCGACACTCAAAACATCGATCTGCTTCTTCAAGTGTTGGGCCTCTGGTAGTAAACTGAAATGAGAAATGTATATAATTTATTAAAATTGATAAAATTTCCTATGGCTTATACCTAACTTCAATTAATTTTGGTGAAAAAAAACCAATTTCATTGTAGTTTAAAAAAAATTGAAATTTTTAAAAAAAATTTTTACTTTGATCTTGTTTAAAAATTATAAGTATACAATTTTTTATGCCAATTTTAGGTATAAGCCATACCAAAAATAATATACTTCATTTTGAATGAAGGAAATTGGATCAATAGAACAGGACCTGTACTTGAAATTAGATTTGAAAACATGATTTCGAGAAAAACGCGTTTAAAGTTTTTGGAAAGTTTGGCTTGAGATAACTTTCTTGTTTTATAAGTTATCACAATCATCATCAGTTCTTATAGGTTTTTGGGGTCGCCGATTACGAATTTGAGGTCAAATTTACAAAATTCAAAATGGCGGATCAAATATGGCGGATGAAAAAAATTTTGCATCAGCCAATTTCCAGTGAAATGTCAATGAAAAGGTTTTCGTGGTCGCAGAATGTGAAGTTATCATTACTTTTTTCATTTGAAGATATATAACATCTAAAATTTAGAACAAAATAACTTTTCTTTGCAATTTCGAAAGAAAAATTTAAATTACAGGCTTTCGTAATCGCGGAACGTGAATTTATTGCCAATTTGTTGTCGAACCATTTAACTTACATCAGTCGCTTATTCCGGGGCCATATAAAATTCCTTCTTCGATCTCGAAGTTCTGCTGCTTGACCTTCTTCTGCAGACGACGCTCAAGGCGGGCGTTCCGAGCTTTCAGTGGTATTCTTCGTTCGGCGCTCGTGACCCTCTCGGCGTCGGCTGCGGCGGAGTATCGACAGGCCTCGGTGCCAACGCCTATTTCCATCGCGTCCATAATCTGCAGTAAAGCTGCTCTCCCCTCGTTGAACAGGCACGCAGCGATGAATACAGAAATTTCGATAGCTTGCCTTCCGCAGTGCAAGTGTTTTGGCGCCAATCTCCAGACTGTTGCGTTGAAAGACTCGTTTGAGTTTTGCGTATTTCCTCCAAGGCAACGTGTCAGCAGCTCTGTGGTAGAAAGGGCCTCGTAGATGGGCTTGATGGCCTGGGCAACATTATCGGCGAGAGGAGTGGGGTGTTTGAAGGTCGCTAGTGTTCCTTCTCTCCTCGCAACTTGCCACTTGCACCAAGTGTCACTTTTATCGGGGCATAAATGGTGTTGCTGATTTTCAGAGGTCGAGCATTTGTGATAATAGGTTGCCCAGATAGCATTGTACATATCTTCAATGGAATCTTTGTTACTTCTAATCGCCTTGCCGTAATACACAGTCAATTCCGCGACAACTTTCTCTGTCAATTCACCGGACCCCTTTCCACCAAGTCCCTTTGTGGTCTCCTTTAACTGCCGAAGTCGACTTTCCATACGCTTCTGGACGTGGCCCACGCATTCCTTCTTCGATACCGGGCAGTCTGCATAAGGATTCAAGTCAACGATAGCCTTGAAGGTTTTCGTGTCCCCGTCTCCGATGTAATTTGCGTACTTGACCCCGAGAAGATTTTCTGATCGCAGAAACATTTGCCGCACTCCGTCCACCTCCATTCTGCCCGCACTTCCGGTGTGATTCGCGGTGCACTCATCGACATGGTTCTCGCTCCATTCTTCGAATTCTGGTGTTCCTTGCTTCGACGCCCAATTGCGGCAAGTTTCGCAGTAAGACGATTTTACAATAACATCCAGAATTTTCGCGGTGTGCTTGCCAATAAGTGAGACGAGTCCAAACTGCGATGAAAAACCTCGCTTTTTCCACGACCCTTCGCCGGAGACAGTCAAGTGCGTCGGCTCGTTACCCGCTGCAGCGTTGGCTTCCATTTCCTCGCGCACTGCCTTTCTTTGGACCATTTCGAAGACGGTCTTCGACGCAGTATGCAATTTGTCCAGGAAATTGTAGTAGATTGTGTGACTAAATGAGTGCCTGATGTCCAGCAGGGAGCAAAAAATCCTCACACTCTCTAAACCACACCCGAGAGCGCGAAAAGCAAACATAAGTCGTCGGTTTATTTCGTAGACATTGTGCGAAATCGGAGACGACACTAACTGGCGCCTTTCGCACGAACAGTCCACAGTGAGCTTGAAGCCAACGCCAGCTCCAGCCACTTCCCCGAATTTCACTGCACCATGACAGGACTTGCATACGAGGAATTCGCTCAACGCGTTAAAAATCAAATAGAAATTACAAATAACGTAACGCGAGTTCCCATCGACGGGCACATCATCGAAATGGGCATTTTTCAGCTTCTTCGCTGATGAACTGACGTAGTCCGCCTCTGCTTCTGCCGTAAACTGATTCCCCTGGAATCTCTTCTTCGGAGTACGAGAAGCTGGACCTCTGCATTTCGGCATTTCGCCGAAAAAACGCCGAAAACAAATCGAGATACACGCAGCGTTGCCAAAATTAGTCCGTTAAAATATAGCCAGATTTGAATAGTCAAATTTTAAAGAAATAATAAAAATTATGGTACTACTTTTTTTAGCAAACTTTTATTTTATTTCTGAATTAGAATGGAAAGAAGGTAGAAATAAAATAACAGAATGCTAAAAAAACAGTACCATATTTTTATATTTATATTTATTTGCCAGTTGCAACCCACTAACTCTGTCGGGAAAATAGCTAAATTGGCAAGGCCGGATACACGATCGCGAAAACAACAAATAATAAGGTTATGGCGACTTTGTGCCGTAAAAAAAATCGATTTTTTCAAAAAAATCCAAGAGAACCTCCCCTTAATTTCTTCACCACGCAAAGGTTGACCAAACCAAATTTTAAAATTAACTTTATTATTTTAGAAAATGTATAATTTTCTTGGTTATTTAAATTGCACTATAAATAATGATGTAAAATTATTGAAATTTTTTAAAAATTAAAAAAAAAATACAAAAATAAACACACAAAAAGCTGCAACTGTGTGGCAGCCTTGGCCCAACTTTGAAAAAACAAGGTGTCAGCCTTGGCTCTCAAAACACGGAAAATTTTATCATTTTACTGTCGATTTTTCTTCGATTCTTTATTTTTAAACATCGATAGAGGGGAACATTGATGATTCTCCAACTCTAGAAAACTTATTTTTAATCGTTTATTTGTAGATTCATCAAAATCAAATGGTCTGGCATCATTATACATTTTTTGCGTTATACAGCACTGCTGTTCGTTAAACCTTACAGCACTGTTATGCTGAACATTTTGTAACACACAAGTTTGACAGATGCTTCGCATGAGAGAGGGAGAGAGAGAGGGTTCACTTTATTTGACATAATGACGTGGTGAACTGTGCGTGAAAAAAAAGAACAATAAATTACCGATGCCGACACATTCAATAATCTAAATTAATAGTCAGTTCATATTTACAAACAACAAACCTACACAAAGTACAAATCATCAGGAGCAGGCTTTGATATTTGAATTACACGTTGACAACTCGGTCGACACGAAACGGACATTTTCTATGAGCAAGAGGAAGAAGGTCGATCAGGCGGAGAACGTCTGACCAAGGCAATGAAATAATTTCGACGTAAACTTGTGCTTGCCCATTTTGTGTTTGCTTCTGTTATTTACATCAAATCAATAGTCGACGTGGTTGCGTCTCAAGCATCGATACTGACAAAACCAAGAACAACCGTCGACGTCGACATCGACATCGTCAACGCGAAAGAGACAGCTGTAGGGGTTGGAGGGGTAGCGGGCGCTAAAGCACGCTGCAACAACAACAGCAACAACAACAACAACAATGATGAACGAAGACAGCGGCAGCGGCTCGACGTCGTCTAGCGGCGGCGGGGGCGTTAAAAAGTTCTTTCTGCGTTTATCACAAGTGAGTATAAAGTAATTTAGATAATTTTATTGTAATTATTGAGAGTCAACGTTTTCTTATTTATATAGACCTACCAATCGACACTTGATCGCTCCACGCCACACACACGTATGCGCTGGGTGTTTGCTGGATTCCTGTTGTTCCTGTTCGTTTTGCGCATATTCATCTACCAGGGCTGGTACATTGTGTGCTACGCCCTGGGCATCTATCATCTGAATCTGTTTATCGCATTTCTGACGCCAAAAATTGATCCGGAATTTGATCCATATGCGGCGGATGATGAGGACGAAGGCCCCAATTTGCCGACGCACAGCAATGAGGAGTTCCGGCCATTTATACGACGACTGCCGGAATTCAAGTTTTGGCTGTCAGTGGCAAAGAGCACGGCCATTGGTCTGTTCTGCACGTTCTTTGACTTCTTCAATGTGCCCGTATTTTGGCCCATTTTGGTAATGTACTTTATCACGCTCTTCTGCATAACAATGAAGCGCCAAATCAAGCACATGATCAAGTACAAGTATTTGCCATTCACTCGCAATAAGCCACGATACCAGAGAGTCAACGAGGCTGCGGGCGCCGCCACAATCGGTGGCAACTCAAAGTGACAATTAGCCGCACAGACGCCGGATACACAAGCGACAACAACAGCAGGAGCAGGAGCAGCAGCAGCGGCGGCAGCAACAACAACAGCAGCAGCTGCAACGGCGAATGCAACAACTAGCGATAAGTCATCGTCAATGGTAGGAGCGGGAACGGCAACGGTCAGCGCTAAGCCACCGCAGATCATAGCAATTGAGGATTACTAGGAAGTTAAATCGAAATTTGAGTAACAAACCAAGCCCAAACAAATTCATGTAAACAACAACAACAGCAACATTAGCATTCATTTTGATTATGTTCATTACATTCAGCATCGCATGGGATTTTGTTTGAACGAGAGTAGGAACTCGTTTATCTTTTGATTTAACTATATAATGAGTTGTCGTGCGGCGTTTTGTGCAAAGCATTGTTTATTGTTTAACTAATTTCTTGATTAATTATATATTTATTTTTACATGCAATTTATTTGTAGTTCCCCAAACAAAACAAAAGAAAACAACAGTTCAAGTTTTTCAAGCCTGCAATTAATTCTAATTTAAATTTATTGTACTACCTTAAAATATGTAAACATAATTTAATGTTTCTTTTATCCAAAAAGTAGATTTACTGATCCTTACAGATATTTTTGATTACATACCTTGGCTAGATGCTAAATGTATTTAGCAATTTATGTATATTTATATATATATTTTGCTAGCGTTAACTATACAAAATGTTAGAATGGAAAACAAACTTAAGGTCTAAATTGGGTGCATCGTATGAATAAATTAAAAAAAATAAACAAATGAAAAAAACTATGCGTATTAAGAAAACTATAAAACTTGTAACGGAATGATGAAATTATTTTTAATTGTTTCATCATACATTCAAATACCTTTCGTTTTGCGCCAATTGGGTCAGAGCTGCCAGACTCCCTGTTGTCGGTAGCCCTGGTTCACATAACTAAGAGCTGGTCACACTTTTTTCAGCTCAAGCATTTACACTAGAGTTGGGCATTTTAGTTCAATTTGCTGAATAAGTTCAATCGTTAATTTTTCGGTCGTGAACTAAATCAGTCATTTAGTTCAGTTATTCAGTTGGTCATGAGCTTTTTTTGGGCTTAAATAACCCTTCACACTGTTCGAAACTTAAAAATATATGAAATTAAAACTTTGTTATATGTACAATTTTTTTTCAAAAATTCTGACCAGCTGCAAAATGATCGGTTTAGTTCATGATTGACTGAATAAGTTCATTAGTTCATTTTAATGACCCGTTCATTTTAACTTTTTCAGAACGAAACGACAAAACTCTAGTGTGTTGTGATAGTCTCTAAGAAAACTTATATTTTGCAATTTTAAACCGTTTTTACTGTCGTTTTCGTGTCCAAGTAATGCGGCAATGTGCCTCAGCTTTAATGGGCGCTCCTGCTGCTGCTGTTACCAAAGTAAACTCAACAGCGCCGTCGTCGCGGCCGCCGCCGACGTCGTCACAAAAACCAATTAATAGCTAATTCGACATTCCCGAGCCCCTTTAAGAAAAAACCAAATCAAAATATACGTCACGCACGTATAATGGGCATACAAAATGATTTGAAAGGCATCAAATCAAGTCGCCGTCGCCTAATCCTGTATACCATGATCACATCCATCGTGGCAGCTGTTGTAGGTACTCCAACAGCAGCAGCAGCGTCACCATCCTCAACCGAATCAAATCTACAGCCTGCTGCTCCGTCTCAGCCCGCCATACCCTATTGCGTGGAGCAACAGGAGCGACGCATTGGTCGGCGGTAAGTAGAAGAAGCATGTATGCATACATACATATGTAAGTATGTGCACATATACGCATAAGAACAAAGCATGCAATGCACGTGAGGAAAGTGTTCTGGAAAGTTCGCTCCAAGTGAATACAAGTAAAAAGAGAGCTCAGTCAAAGTTAAATAGGCAATAAACTCCCTGCATAAAATTTGCACTGATCGTTGGGAAATTTTTAAAGTGCTGCTGTAATATGTGAGCACAATTTCAAGCATCTTGTGAATATATGTAATTATATAAATCAAATTAAATTTGAAAGCGGTACAAGTTCAAGTGGTTCAAGCAACTCTTAAACGTGTCTGTCTAAAACTCTGTCTACAAACTATGCCAAAAGGTGCCAAGTATAAATTAGATACTTGTTTGCGCTTATCAAAGCGACGGTGAGTCATGTGCAAAACTTTTACTGTTAACTGTGTTACCTGCTCACAACAACAATAACGTGTCCATTGCCATATCAGGCAAATGCGTGAAATTGTTTTCTGTTTTTTCATATTTATTAATATGATTGAAACACGTTTGTTTAAATAAACACACACATGCATGTATGTATTAACATATTTAGGTTTCCGAATACCTTATGAATTTAAACCAATTTCGAATTTCACCATTCTTGTCGATTTTGCTTTGCCCTTCTTTATATCTGTGTAGCTTCGGCGCCATCTCCGCCGGTGTGCATATGTATAAGTGTATATGTGAGACTGGCATTGTGAGTGTGTGTATGTGTGTTTGTTTGTTTGCTTTGGGAGAGGAGTCGAACACTTGTTGATTCAACATCTGAGACTGCGCGCGTTTTTACTTGCAAAACAAAACCAAAATCAGCTGTTGTTTTTTGTCTTCCAGATTTTCTTTCTTGCCCATAGTTGCAGCAATGATGTGTGCTTTTATCATTGGTGCGACCAGCAGTGGCCGGTTGTAGTGTGACCCTGGTTTTTAATTAAACTCTTTTTACATGACGCTTTATTCTATTTATTGTGAAAGCTTAAAGTGTTATTCCTAAACAGCTGCTTTAGTTTGTTTTAATAAATGAAACGTGCTATACATTTGAAATACAGTCGAGTCTGGATGTAGTAAACACTCAAATAGATATGTTGAACATCTAAGATTAGAGAATTGTTAAATTTTTAAGACAGCCAAAAACCTTGCAGCTTTCAAAAAATTATAAAAAATACTATCGATGTTTGAAGAATTTTTTTGCAACAAAACATTTAAAATTTTCAATGGGTACTTAATGGGCTAAGAAAAGTTTTGTATCATTCAAACGAAATTTTAAATGCCTTTCCATTGATGTCAAAATGTAAATGAAGTAGGTTTAAATTATGAGTAGATTTAAATTATGAGTAGATTTAATTTTATATGTTGTCAAAATAAATTTGCCGACTAGTGTATGTTCATATTATTTTTTAGATTTCTTTTATCTATTTAATTCATCTAAATGCAATTGATAATAACCAATTATTAACTTATTAATATTAAAAATTATATTAATTTTTATATCATTTAAAAAAAGAAAATGTGTAAAAGGAAGTAGTGTAAGATTTTTAAAAAACAGGCCTTGCAAAAATTAGTTCCTAATATCCAAACTCGACAGTAAATTGTAGTCAATTAAGTTATAAATTTTAGTGAGCAGAGTTAATTAAGTCATGTCCGTTGTTTATATTTTGTTCATTTGAAAAATTCCTTATAAGGAGCGTACACTGCATCAAAAACCTAAAACTGATACAAGTACCATACAATCTCTATGAGCACGCAAAAAATTATGTACGACAGAAAATTTAAAATTTAATTTTACTAATCATTTCATATCATTTGTTCTTTGAAACTTGACTAGAAATTGCGTAAATCAATTTGAAGTTAATGTTAGTAATTGTTTGCTTATAAATGTGTGGATGACTCGATCGCATATACATACATACAGCCATGCTCATATAATTGGCACAAATAAAATAAACAAATAAAAGATGATTTTTTTATTAAATAGTAATAGTAAGGTACAAAAGTTTAATGACATTTTGTAGCCTATTATGTTAGCTTATTAAAAAAGAAAACAAATTTCAATTGAGATCTGTTATGTAAAAAAAAATTAAACAATTCAACGAAAAACTCAAAACTTGCCTGCTCATATAATTGGCACATTTTTAGACCCCGTACTTTAAAAAAGTATAGGGGTCTATTAACTTTGTCACAAAAAAAAATGTGCGTAACAGGCAGAAGGAGGCGTGGCAGACCCCATAAAGTATATATATTCTTGATCAGCATCAACAGCCGAGTTGATATAGCCATGTCTGTCTGTCCGTCTGTCCGTCTGTCCGTCTGTCCGTCTGTAAGAGCGCCTAGATCTCAGAGACTATAAAAGCTAGAGACTCCAAACTTGGTATGTAGGTGCGTCTATATTGTAAGCAGATCGAGTTTGTTTTACATTTTGGCCACGCCCCCTTAAACGCCCACAAATTAGAAAATCTTAATTATAAGGACAATTTAAAAGATACACATTCCGTATTAAGCATAGACGAAGATAATATTATCCTCCATATTTGCTGTGAGTTTCATCGCAATCGGATTATAAACAGCCAAGATATTAAGAAACTAAATTATCCTATATTTGCCATTTCTTATCAGCAACAATAACAACAGCAATAATCACAACTAGATAACAATTACATTTGAATTACAGTCCAGTAACAATAAAATCTATAACAAGATGGTTGTTTCCAGACCGAGCCTGTGGCGCAATGCGTAGAGCGTCGTCTTCAGTTGTGTTTAAAGTCCGGGTTCGAATTCACGCACATCCAAATTTTTTTTGTGTTTAATATTTGTTTTTAATATTTCTTTTTCTTTTTTTTTGTTGTTGTGTTATAATGGTATTTAACAAAAATTTGGTATTTACATACATTAAAAATTTTATTAAAATGTATTTGTCTAATAAAATTATTTGTTAGCAGATAATCAGCAATGGTTTTTATAAATGTTATTCAAATTTAAAAGGATGCTGCAGAAATCAATCATATCTTAACATATTTGTGCTTTGCAACAGTGCGGGTGTGGCCTAGAGGTCTAAGTTTCGGATAGATGAGTTGGGAGTCGTGGGTTCAACTCGCTCCCAGCAAAAATAGATTTATTTTATTTTAAACATTTTTTTTTATTATCTGTAAAGTTATACTGACATATTATATTGATTTTATATCAACATTAATTCCAAACAAATGTAATTAGACCCCGTACTTTAAAAAAGTAAAGGGGTCTATTAACTTTGTCACAAAAAAAAATGTGCGTAACAGGCAGAAGGAGGCGTGGCAGACCCCATAAAGTATATATATTCTTAATCAGCATCAACAGCCGAGTCGATATAGCCATGTCCGTCTGTCCGTCTGTCTGTCTGTCCGTCTGTCCGTCTGTCCGTCTGTAAGAGCGCCTAGATCTCAGAGACTATAAGAGCTAGAGACTCCAAACTTGGTATGTAGGTTCGTCTATATTGGGAGCAGATCGAGTTTGTTTTAGATTTTGGATCGGACCACTATATCATATAGCTCCCATAGGAACAATCAGTTGAAAATCAATTCTTAGTATGGAAAACTTTTTTGCTGTTTGAGATATTTCAACCAAACTGACAGAATATGCATAAAAGATGGTCCCATACATACTGACCAAATTTAATTGAAATCGGATTACTATATCATATAGCTGCCATAGGAACAATCAGTCGAAAATCAAGTCTTAGTATGAAAATTTTTTTTGTTGTTTGAGATAACTAAATTAAACTGACAGAATATGCATATGGGATGGACCCATACATACTGACCAAATTTGGTTGGAATCGAACTACTATATCATATAGATCCCATAGGAACAATCAGTTGAAAATCAAGTCTTAGTATGGAAAACTTTTTTGCTGTTTGAGATATTTCAACCAAAATAACAGAATATGTATAAAAGATGGTCCCATACATACTGACCAAATTTGATTGAAATCGGATTACTATATCATATATAGCTGCCATAGGAACGATCAGTCCAAATTAAGTCTTAGTATGAAAATCTTTTTGTTGTTTGAGATATCTTTATAATAAGTACGGGGTCTCCGACAGTCGAGTACCGCTCGACTGTAGCACCGCCGACTAGTTAAACAAATAAATTTCACAAATTAACGGATGATGTTTTCGAAAGGAAAATAATACTCGGCTTTAGTATTTGGTACTATATCCACAATTATCAATAGCTGTTTGACATCTTCTACTCATACTTAATGCCAGCTTTTGCCAAGTTTCCCTTGGGGTCGAATACCAAGCTTGTTGCGCTCCAGCTCACAAATCATCCAAAGCTTTAAATTTTTTTTTGGAAACGGCCACTTTCACATTGTTCCTAAGGATCTCAATAGGATTTAAGTCTGGGCTTTAGGATGGAGAGTCCATAACCCGAACCTTTTCTTTGTGCAATCCCTTCATAAATATGCTTAGGGTCATTGTCGGGCATAAAAGTCCACTTCACAGGCATAATCTCAAATGCATAAGATTCCATTGAGTTCCTTAAAATGTCAAAATATTGAAATCGATCCATATTATCATTAACCTAGGCGAGCAGGCCCACACCGTGCCAAGCAAATGCAGCCCAACACAGTATTCGACTCAAAAATGCTTGATGGTTTTGGTTGGGCATCTTGTATATAAAGCCTGGCTTTTTGGGCGACTCAAAAATAGTTTTCCATCAAGTCCCATCTAATTTATTTTGTTTTCATCATTCCACAACACTTTTTTTCAAAATGGTGCACCTTTGCTCTTGTAGGCCTTTGCAAAGCATATTCGTCTTTTTATGTTCAGCTTTGACAGGAGCGGTACTCTTCTTCTGATGGGCCCAAAGAGCAATGCTTTGATTAATCTTCTGGGCACTAGATTTCTGGATAGGTTGAGACCATATAATTAATTGATTTCCACCATAATTGCACGAACCGACTTAAAATGGACACTGTTACTTTTCATACTATGATCCTGTCGATGCTGGAATCGGTCTTTAGAGGCTTTGGCTCCTTAACATTGTTTTCATTTAAATATGAAGTACTCCTTTGGGCTAATGCAAGTGTATTATTGACCATTTTCCTGAAACTTTTTATTATCTGAGCTATTTCAGCCGATTTCTTTATCGACTGACTTAGTTTATAAACAAGTCTACGTTTTTCAACAGTGCAAGTCTTTCCGCTGCCCATTTTTGCATAAATTAAATTGAGTTTAATAAAATTTAACGAATATTAGAAAAAAATATGAAAACCAAGTGCCCTTTACGAAAAAAACCACGCCTCAAACTTTATGTGCCAATTCTGTGAGCACCTAAAAGTCACACTAGGCCAACGAAAATTAAATATAAAGAAAACCCAATAAGGATATCGGAACAATTAACGGTTAAGCATATAGTACATGAACCCAATTATCAGTTGCATGCAAAATTGTAAGAGCAAGTGATGAACATTTTGAGAAATAAACGAATATAATATACTTTTTTTTTTGTGCCAATTGTATGAGCATGGCTGTATGTATGTATTTAGAGATATGCATATCAAGTCTAGCAATCGAACGACGGCACCTGATAAGCGAATTATTGATCATGGTCATGGTCCCATGTCTAACACAATATCTTGAGGCTTAGTTAACCATTCTCGTTGTGATCTCTTGCCACAGATTGCTGTACATAACGACACTCGATGGCCGTCTCAGTGCTTTGGACATTGCCAAGTCCGGCAAGATGCGTTGGAGCATAGAAACTGGACCCGGTCCACTCATCTCATCAAGCATTCATCGACTGGAGCTGACCAATAATGGGCAATTTGTGCGCATGATTCCATCGCTCAGTGGAGGCATTTACAAGTTTGATGGCGATTCAATAGATCCGATTCCCATTACAGCTGAGCATCTGCTTAGTTCTAGTGCCAAATTCAGTGATGATCTTGTCATCTCGGGCGGCAAGGAGACACGCAATTATGGAGTGTCTGTGCGAACCGGACAGCTGCTCTACGAGTGCTCCATCAATGGATGTATAAATGCCACAAGTGATCGACAAGCCATTAACGATACTATTGAAGAGTTGGATCCAGACGAGGATCATCAGCAACAGCAACAGCAGCAGCAGCAGGAGCGAGAGCAGGAGCAGGACGATGAACAGCTGAGGGATAAGGATGGTTACATTCTACCGCACGATTCGCTGCTCGACGATGTTATCGTGGTGCGACGCCAAACGCAGACAGTGCGTGCCGTGGAATCACGCACGGGAATAGAGCGCTGGAACTTCAGTGTGGGACAGCATGAGTTGGATCTAATGCGTGCCGCTGATTGCCATGAGCAACCACGCAACGACCTGGAGCTGGCCGTGCTGGATGTGGACATCAGAGTTGTGGTGCCCGAGGGTATCATCTGTGCCTTCAGCAAGAGTGATCCACAGCTCCTGCTCTGGAAGTACAAAGTGAGAGATGAATGAAATAGAGACGAATTGTTTAAGTTTTAATGGATTTGAATTATTGCTTGCAGTTCAACCATCCCATTGTGAGTGCCTGGCATACAAACGCAGCCGATGAGCTGCAGTCCATTGATCTATTCAGCTCGGCGCAGTGGCTGTGGGAGGAGAACGAGCGACAGCAACGAGGGGAGCACAGACCGCCAAGTAGTACTCCCTCCATCTATCTGGGCATGTACGATAAACAGTTGTACATACAGGAGTCGATACGTTTGCGTCAGGAGATCATGGATCAGACACAACTCTTCCTACAGCTGACTGGAGATACGAACCTCATGCCCAAAATACCCTGGCGACCAATTGCAGCCAGCAGCAGTTCGCTGGTGCTATTCCAGGGCGAGCGAGAGCCCGTGGTGATTGGCGAGGATCATGAGAGCAGCGAACTTGTGCCATATGATGAACAGAACTTTGCCGTTGCTGCGCAGTCCGTGCTGAATGCCTCCGAGTTTGTAAATGGCAATGGCTTCTACTTTTACACGGACACAAAATGGGATAAGTCAGGTGGCGCCTTGGAATGTGGTGCTAATGACACTGCCAGCGAGCTGCCGCCCATTGAGACAGGCTCGGACGGCAACGAGACGGCAACTGCTGCTGGTGGAAATCACAGCCTTAATGATGATCTCAGCTTTAGCTTGGACGACATCGATGCTCCCGTCAAGGTGGTCATACTGTCGCTGTGGTTCTGGTGGAAAGAGATTGTGGTGATTGCGTTTACCTCGGCGGTGCTGCTCAACATGTTCATGGGGCATCGTAATCAGCGCGTGGAGCGTGAGTATCTGGTCATTGAACGGCATGTGCCCGTGCAAACGGCCATTGAGGCAACAGAGGCATCCACACAGGCGCTCTTGGGACCTGTCGTACCATTGTCGGGCGTCCATCATCGCGGCAATCACAGCGTTTTTACGGGTGCCATCGGCGGAGCACAGCGCTCCATTTCCGAGTCGACCACACACTCTGGTGAACATTTCACATCACGCTTCCAAACGGACTTTGAATTGATGCAGTGTCTGGGCCGCGGTGGCTTTGGCGTGGTGTTTGAGGCCAAAAACAAGCTCGATGAGAATCGTTACGCCATCAAACGCATTACGTTGCCCAACAAGGAGTCATCACGGAAACGTGTACTGCGCGAGGCTCGGACTCTGGCCAGCTGTGAGCACCACAACATTGTGCGCTACTTTCATGTAAGAATCGCTCATTAATTGAATTGGATTCTTAATATTTTAAATGCTTATATTGTATTGCAGTCGTGGGTGGAAACACCGCCTGTGGGTTGGCAAGAGGAGGAGGATCGCAAGCTACTGGCGCACGAGATGTCCACGTCCATACAAATCGAAACGCCCGATGGCAGCTCGATGCCTTCGTTCTTGGAGCATACACAGAATAAGCGTCATCAGTTGATGTCTTGGGTCTCCGATCCGGCAAACAGCACCGCTTGCACCTCTGAACATGATGAGAAGGCGCTGAATCACATTAGCGAAGACTACGACGATGAAGACGACGATTCGCTCATAGAGTTTCGCAGTGAATCCCAGTCGGCTGCCCTGCATGCCGATGAGGCCGACAAGGAGGATGAGGAGCAACAGCCAGTGCAGAATGATGCAAAACGGCAAGGGCAACGTGGATCCGTCTCAATCGATATACACTCGGCCTCGTTTGATTTGAAGAACATCAATTACACGCAACACCAGCTGTCCAATTCATTTCAAATCGAATCCATACGCTCTAAAAGCAATACCAGCGACACGGACGATGATTCCGATGCGGCGCCCAGGCGGAAACCTCTGACATTGGCGATACAACCACATACCCCTAATAGTAGCCAATTAGCATTGCCGAGTGCCACAATTCAGAATGGATTAACCGTTAAGCCCAACAAGGTCTACCTCTATATACAGATGCAACTGTGTCGCAAGGAGAGTCTTCGCGATTGGTTGCGCGACAATCGAACCGAAGCCCGAGCCGCGCACATTGCTCACATCTTTCATCAAATTGTGGATGCCGTGGACTATGTGCATCTGAAGGGTCTCATTCATCGCGACCTGAAGCCTAGCAACATATTCTTCTCACAGGATGGTCAGATCAAGATTGGTGACTTTGGGCTTGTTACGGACACCGTGGATATACCCAATGTTTCGAATGATTGTGGCGATCATTCGGGGCTGCCCTCCAGCGTTCGGCATACGCAACAGGTGGGCACACATCTGTACATGTCGCCAGAGCAGCTGCGTGGTCAGCATTACGACTATAAGGTGGACATCTATTCGCTGGGTCTAATCTTTTTCGAGCTGCACGTTTACTTCTCCACCGAAATGGAACGTATTAAGACGTTGCGTGCTTTAAGGGATGGCCTGTATCCAGCTGATTTTGCCAGTCAGTATCCTGAGCAATATGACTTGTTGCAACGGATGCTCTCCTCGCAGCCGTCGCAGAGGCCGCAAACGAAGCAGTTGAAACAGCAACTGCATGAAATTCTGGCCCTGCCCGATCATCTGGTGGATGGCCACAGTGAGCTGGCTGCAATGGCGGCGGCCACACGACGTCTGAGTCGCAGTCGCACTTTCAGCAGCAGCAGCGAACAGCCTCAGTGATAAGAATCATGGATAAAGTGCGTTAAGTCAAATCAAGTCATAAATCGACATGTTTATAGATGTATTATCCAACTGCAACAATTACTCATGGCAACCTGGCTATGCCTCATCTGCTCTGACCCTGACATGCTCTTATCACAGTCAGTTAACATTAAGTTAATCATTTTAATCATTAATATATACTTATGCCTAAGTTATACATTAGTTTAGACTTTTAATGTTGAGCGACGCCTGCTGTAAAACAAAACAAATGTGTGTTTTGTTTAAAAGACTTAATTGTAGAAATTATGTAATTTCATACCTAAAGCTATGACATGTACATAGAATACATATGTACATTGATGTACTCTAAAAGAAATCGTTAGTTTAATATACAAACAGATTGATATGCCCAAAATTGATTGTGCTTATTTTTTTAAAAACCTTAGAAGCTCCATCCTATAAAATTTTTGTTTTTAGTATAAGTAAAATAAAGGAAAAAGTCGAAAAATATGTTTGGGCGTTCTCTTTACGGGTTTGCATAATTTCTCTTCTTTCTATAAATAAACGTATGGAATTTGTAACCAACTGTTTCAATCTCCAGAGAGATCATATATTTTTGAAATATGTACTATTAAAACATCTCAAAGCTTTGAATGAATACTTTCTTCTCGAATTGGCCTATAAAGAATTTGTGTTCTCAAAGTGAAATTCCTTTTCAAAAATGAAATGCTTTTAAGTTTTCTAAGTTTAACTCCAATGCTTATATTTCAGCCTTGCTTTCAATTATTTTTCCACTTCGATTAAATCATTTCTTTGGGTAAATTTTAAGTACTTACATGTTGCTAAAAAAAACGGATAGAAAAGTCAAGATATTTTGAATTTTGTATCACTTTATTCTATTTTTTTAAATTTATTACTGCTTTTCGCGGGTTTTCCAAAAACGTTCTCTACATTGCTAACGGATTAGTCGTTACATACTTTGTGGCACAATATAAGTACATACATACATTAGTATAAGTACTAAAATAATGATTTTTTATGTTGAGGCTTCGTTTTGCATTGCTTAATAGTTATTTGCGGTGTGTATTTCTTGCCATTTTCTTTTTTGTGGGTAGCTCTTGTCAATTGTCAGCATTTTAAATTTTGTCTCTCTATTGCATTTCATTTAAAAAAGAGATCATCTGTGGCCTACAGTTATAGTACTTATGTATATGTATAATTAGTACGTTCTTAAGGTTAGTTGCTGTCACTTAATTGTAATGGATCTTGTTTTGAACGCGTTGAGTAAACAATAAGCGGTAGAAGCATATTGCGTTTGATTTATAAATCTTAATTATGTTTGTTTCATTCATTTAAACGTTTATTTGCAAATACATAGCTACAAATATTTATTTATTAGTTTTACTGTTGCAGGCAACGCGTTGCTTAAATATAATTCAACAGCAAATTGTTTTAATTTTTTGTATTTGTTGTGTGTTGTTTTAAGCATTTTGCGTTTTTTAATTATTTTGTCCATAAATTAACAGCCATTTTGACGAATCCGTAAATGTTCAAAATCAAAAAAGAAAACTCCAACCAAACACATACATATACACGTAGTCTAATGCATATATACAATACAGTATGTATGCATATAACATATATCGCAATTTCAGCGTATTTTTGTTTTTTTCTTTTGTTTAACTGGTTTACTCTGAATTTATGATGAGCACAAATGAAAATTAAAAGTTTCAAAAGTTGAAGAATATTTGAAAATGTTTGGAATCTAATGAACACACTTCAACAGGTCAATGAATTTGGCTGCACATTTCTAAAATTTGTATTTATTTTTAGAGATTTCATTTAACATTATATTTATAAGTATATTTTTATCAAAGCCCCAATGCTACAATTTGATATTTAACGTTTATGTTCAACAATATATATATTTTCATATAAGTATGTATAATAATTATATTATATCCTTTTAATTGCATTATTATTATTGCCTATGCATTTTATTTACCCTTTAATAAATTCCAAAAAATTGCATATCCATTTCAAAATTCAAATTGTAATGCCAATTTCTTGTTGTTGAGCACTCAACTGAAATGGATATTTTTCTGTTGTTCAGATTTTGGCAGTCCGCCCAGTTGTCCGCAGCATTTTAATATAATTCTAGGAATGTCGAATGATTAGTTCTCTTGTGTGTGTGTTTTATGTTTTCATAGATTTACACACATATTGCTGTAAATGTTGATAATACATGTACTATATTGTTTTATGCTTTGTTTCAGAGCTTGCAGTTGAATTAAGTTCTTGAAATCTTTATGTACAAAGTCAGACTTGATTGCTTATCTTTCGAGTGTTGTTGAGGTAAAGAAAGAGTTCGGTATAGAGTTACGTAGATTTGTTGTTGTTGTTGTGAAAATAGTGTATAAGTATTGTAAGTTCTATTCAGAGTGTTTATGTCAGCATTTTACTATTGAAATATCCGTCACACATATCTAATGATCTAATTTCATTCATTTAATTCTACAAATTATGTCATCCGAATTTGGACACTAATTATTTTGTTCAATATATATTAAAACAACACTAAAAATAATAACACAATTGGTTTTTTTGTGCGCTTAATCAAGTATTTACCATCTTACTTTTTTTTTAATATTATGAATATTTTTTGGGGTTGCATTGATTTAAGGCTTTATTTCTTGTAAATATTCAAGAATCGAATATTTTGTTGAAAGGTCAACGTAAAATCAATGATATGGAAATTGTTTAAACGCAACAATTTTTGGTTTTCTTTCATTTACTTGAATGTTATCTAAATTCCTATTGTAGCCTACAATTAAAATGAAAAAGCTTAAATATTTTTCAAAATAGTTTTCGTAATACATGTAATTTTCAGGCTTTTAGGCAGTTTTTATTTGTGGATTGCTGCATTTAAACAATTCCCACAGCATTTAAATTAATTTCAATTGCATTCCATTATTATTTATTTGTCCAACCGTTGTCTGGCTAAGCTTAAGATTAGGTATCATATACTCATACTTGATAATCCTTAACCATCATTGGGCTATTAACCATCATTGGGCTATTAATACTTGACCTCAACTCTGACGTTTCTATCCGTCATCTGCTTAACGACTAATTCTTGAAATGATCACAACGTTAATGAATCTTTTATATGTATAACTACTAAATGTCTTAAAGATAGCTACCGTATAAGTATACCATTTAAACTATTTACGAATTCTGTTGTTTTATTTTCTCTGTTAATAACAAGTTTATTATTATTTTTATTCATAAAATGTATTGTAAATTATGGTGGGATTAATTGCCTATTACTTACAAAAAAAGAAGAGATAAGACGAATCTAAGAAAATCAACAATTTTGTAATGGCAGCATGTTAAAAATGTATTTATTTTTTGTCTTAGTTTAAGTTGCTGTTGTTGTTATTTTTGTAATTGTTGCATATTCATAGCTGCAATGAACAGCTTTGAGGCATTGAATTGCAAATGTGAATGTGAATGCGTTTAAAAACGTTGCCGGCCAAAATGTTGCAGCTGTTGGTTTCTGTGGACCAATTCAGTTCAGCAATGACTGTTGGCTCAAAGAAAGCAGCGAACTAAATGTTCTATTAATGGAAAACAAAAGCAGCAACGAAAATGACCAACAAGGGAAAAGGAGACCAAGGGAGAGATGGAGTAAGTGGGAGACAGAAGAATAAACTAGATAAAAGGACTGAAAGCCAACCTGCAAAGTGTGTCGACTACTAAATATAATATGTATGTATGTGTGTGCGAGAATGAATACTTATAAGTACAAGTATATGCTAAAATATGCAATAGCAAGCGCTCGCTGGGGACAACAAAGTTGCCGTTGTTACTCCTCTTTTCTAAGGAGAATACGAATACGCCCCATTGTCCCAATTCAAAGAACAACTGAAACTGAAAATGTTTGCCGGCGTTTTATGCGAGAGAGATCAAAATGTTTGCTTAAAAAACTTATGCAGCATTTGCTAGAGTATTGTACAGCGTCCTTTATTCCTAGTTGATTGTGAGTAGTCAGTGCCAACGAGACCCCCGCCCGTGGTCCCAGTGACGCCTCCGCTGCTGCAACCCATTAGCTCACGAAAAACGTCGCCAATTTTGTAGTTGTATCTAGCAAAAAACGAGATTGAAACGAAAACATCAATTCCCTCTGAAATATCTAGAAGTGCATCAATTGAATTCGGTTGCTACTCACTGCGCCGAACACTCCACATATCCACAACGCCAATGTTTGCGCACAAGCGTGGAAATGTCCTTGAGTTCCTACAATGAATCCAATCGATAAATAAGAATGTTTAACAGAATTAATTATCATTCAAATATTGCTCTTCATCAGAGTTCGAGGTACTATCTTTGTATATCATATTGCTGGCAAAGGGAAAGTCCCTAAAGTTATTGTATCAACAAAATTTTGTTGGCTAATACAAATGCCGAATATTTTTTGTAAGAATTACAGAAAAAACTTAGTAGAACCATGATAAAAGCCAAAATAAGTATGGAAAAATAGCAAGAAGTAATTGGGAAATTTAAAGAGAAAAAATATTCAGAGCACTAAAATAGGAACAATTTAATACAAGTAAGGATAAAGTAACTTTAATTGCTTCAACTTTGCTTGAATTTTCTTTTTTATTTACCATACATGCTTTTATTTTTTTAAATTATTACAAATTAAAATGATTCTAGAATCTAGATGATTTATTTATATATTTATCATCATTATATATATTTTATTTATATTAAATTTTTCCTTTTTTTTTGGTTTCCTCATCTTGATTATAATTAAAATGTTTCTAGTTTTATGCTCCCAATTATACATCTTATCAATTTGGATATTCTTAGTTGAGAAATTTCTGATTTAAGGGGCGATTTCTCTATCAATTTTACCTCAAAATACCTCTTGAGTAAGTATCAAATGGCTCATAACTAGTCATAAAAAAATTGTCGTTAATATGATTAATAAATCGCCATTAAATTTGGTAAATTAAAGTAGATCAACAAATAGCACCATTTACACGGTGCTACAAAAAAATTCAAATAAAACTTCTGGAATGGGACACAGCGTTGTTTGTAGGAATAGTTAAAATATTTTTTTTTGGCATACTAGAAATTTTTGGTGCACATCGAAAGTTTAAATTACGGTGTTTAAAAGTACCATACTTGACTTACAAGGTTTCAATTCCCTTATTAGAGTATTTTTTATGTTAACAAATTTGTTCGGTATATTTTTTTTAAATTTTTGGTTTTGGTGCTGTTTTTGAACAATATTTTATTTTAAGGCTCTTAAACTTCTATTATTACTTAAAAATAACACATTTTCACGAGTAAAACGTGTGTCTAATTTCTAAAATCGGACAATAATTAGCAAATCTATAGTTAATTTTCTGAAATAAAATTGCTCAATATGTTGAATTTCGTGCCATAATTGCCCCATTTCCCCATCTCACCATTTTCCATTTGTAGTTGCGTAGCTAACAAAACGGAGCATTTTTCCGTGAATTTATTTCTTAAATGTTGGATAGCTCAGTTAAATATTACTCTATTTTCATAAACTAAAAAGCAGAAGACGTTAAGTTAAACCTTTTTTTTGAAAAAGCATACTAAAAGTAAATTGCTTTCTAAAAATTTAACTTAATAATTTACGTTGAAAGTACGGTAAAGTCGCCAAAAACTGTAAAAATCCATATATTTTTACATGTTTCTCCCTCAATACATATCCGATATTACAGTGTAATACACCGTTAGAAAGGTGTTAGCTTTCACTCTCCAACGAGTTATTACAACTAATTGTAAGATGCATAGTTTAAGACATAGGATTCATTAACTCTATCAACCTCAAAAAAAACGGTTTTTTTTACCGTAATTTAAAATTTTGATGTACAACAAAAAGTTCTAGTATGCCACAATGTTACATTTAACTTTATCTACAACCTACGCTATGTCGCATCCCAGAAGTTTTTTGCCTGTAGCACCGTGTTCTCTATGGTGTTCTGCTAATGTATTAAATCTTCTATTTTTATTCTTATTTCTATAAATTGCTAAACAAATTAGTTAAATATTGAGAAATCAAATCAAATACACACCTGCGAGTTGGCCTGCGCCTCAGTCACATTGTCATATTTATTGCCAACCACAATTATGCTAAAATCACGATGACTGAAACTGTCTAAGATTTGATCTCTTATGGAGCGGCAGTACTGCAAATGACATAAAAAATTATATAAGTATATACATATATGCTTATGTATAAATATGCATGCACTGAGAGGATATCAGAGGGGGCAAAGGTATAGCTTGACCTACCTGAAACGTTTCCAAATTGCCCATGTCGTACACTAACACATAGGCGTGCACCGTTCGCAGCCCCAGCGGATGTCCATTATTCCATTCAGCAAAGTTATCAGCCGGAAATCGCTTCTGGCAAGATTGCCATGCCAATTTGTTGAGTGTTTGTTTTTCATCAGCGCCATCGAAATATGTGAATGTGAATGTATATGTATGTATTTATGTATTTGTGCATGTGTGTGTGTGTGTGTGTGTGTTACGTGTGTCAACGTTGTCGTTGGTGTGTATTTTTGTTGCGTTTTATTTGGGCACACATATGAAAAGCAAATATAAGAGAGAAATATGCGTTTAGCTTTTTTTTTTTTTTTTTTTTTGGCAAAATTAATTTTTTTTTTTAAAGGATTTTTTCAATTTTTTGCTGAAAAATGTTATGACTTTTATGTAACTCAATTTTCGTTATGTCATTAAATGTTGAAACAAACCAGAGCAAGTTAAACACAATGCGGTTACAATACGTGTACGTGTATCTAGTGGCAGTAAATAATAATTAGTAGTAGCTGCAACCGAAGCTCTTGATGCCACTGCCTGTTACATTGCTCGTAATGGATTTACGTGCACACTGTGCACTGAGTATTGCGGTTGGCATTTGTAAATATGACAGTTGCAGAACTATCAGAGGTAGTTATTTGATTTACTGCGGTTTCTGATAGTGTTTTATGTGGGAAGATACCACATTTCCTGTTTGTTTAATGGGAATTTTGCAAATATTATTCTATTTCACACCATGATGTTTATTCATATGCAAGTATATTATAATTATAAAGCCACAAAATAACTGTAAAGTCTTACGTGTTTTTAAAAAGGACTGTTCAAGTGACTATTTAAATTAGGAACATCAAATTAGCAATTAGAGTCAAATATTTCATAGCATTTATTACTGATTATAATGTGTAGGTTTCATACAAAAAATAATATTCAACAATTTTGTGAACATTTTGTATATTTATTTGGTTTTGGAGTTTCTGATTGTAGGGAACAAAAGAGTCCTATGATAGTTTAGGTATAAATAAAATCATCCTCAATTTTGCAAATAGTCAAATACGATTCATCCGATATAGCTATCTGTAATTAAATATAAAAAATGATTACTTGGAGTAATTTCTACAATATATGCTAACAACTTACTTGCTCTGACGTAAAGCATTTAAGATTCCGAACACGCAGTTCAAGAGCTTCTTGTGTTTGGGGATTCCTCACTGTTTGGAGAATTTTTAAAGCCTCGCTTATGAAATCCAATGCCACGAATCCGTCACCGTCTTGTATTTCAATAATTTTTAGTTTGTGACACTTTTGTATTATGGTAAGAAGAATTTGAGAATTATCGGACAAATCAAGCTTTGATGTTATTTTCAACACTTCAAGATTTGTTAGATCTGACAAGCATTCATAGAATTTGTTCTCTTCGAATCCACACTGGAGTCTTTTCAGTGTTTTTAACTGTGCTATCGCATCTATTTCGGTTGAATCTATAAATTTTCCAGTTATGATCAAGCTCTGTAGAATAGGATCTGATCTCGACGACAGTTGATTAAAAAGTCCTTTCAGTGAGCCGCTTTTAGGTGACTTAATTTCCAAATCAGTTAATTTTTTTAACTGAGCCAAGACTTCAATGCCTCCAGCTTCATATTCATATAGTTCTATAGACAGTTTAGATAGTTCTGGTAATTGGTCCAAAAGCTTAATACTTTCTTTATCGATTAAAGTGCAGCATAATTCTCGTAAGGTTTTTATTCTGGCAACCATCGCCATCTCCTCATATGATATAGATCGATCTGTTATTGACAAGAGTTGAAGACTTTTTGACTCTAATAAAAGCAATGGGTGGAATAATGTGACTAAAGAATCACATTTATTATCTCTTATGGTCAAATCTTCTAGTTGACTGAACTTGGCCAATATATGAATAAATTCCCCATCTTCAAGTGCACAATCTAATCTTTTTAAGAAGCGTTGTCTGTGAACTATATTTTCAGATTTAGGTAAGTTATCCAATATGCTCGGGTTTTGTAGATAAGAAAGTTCTTGGTCAGCCAGCGTTTTAAGAAAGCCTTTTAAATATCCATGTAGATATCTGGTTACGGTAAGCTCTTGAAGATATGTTAATTTTATCAGAAGTTCAACACATTCCACATCGGAGAAGCCACATTTAAGTCTCTTTAATGATGCGAATTGTGATAATTCTAGAGTTTCTTCAGATTCAACTTTTGTTTTGTAGTAAAATTCGGCCACGCTTTGCTTATTATTCAAAGCTGATGCATTAACAACATTTTTAAGTTTTTTTAAGATTTTTTTTTCGATTTTGTGCCTTCCGATTATATGCAGAGATTTCAATTGCAGCAAGTTCTTGTTGAATATCTTTTTGTCAACTCGATTAACCCTTATTTCATTTGAGTTTCCCATCAGCCTAGACAAAGCTCCATCAGCAATGTCTGGGAAACTTTGCGATGATGTAGTAATCAATGATTCAAGTTCGGGAAAATGTTTTAAGTGCTGCAAACTTTGCGAATCAGTGAATTCACACGTGAAATACTTCAAAGTCTTAAGTTGGGCAATGTCTTTTACTTCTATTGGGCTTGTGTTATTCTTAATAGATAACTCTTGAAGAACCGTAGATTTACTACTGTCAAACGCTTTGAATAGTGATGTCAATGCGTCGTGAGGATATTTTCCATAGATTGAAAGATAATCTTGAGGTATCAGCTCGGTTGTATTTATATCTGAAGTCTTTTCTTTTTCCCAATTTCCTTTACTATATATGCTCACATTTCTCTTGGAGGCCTCGTAAAACCTTAAAACCGCTTCGGAAAAGTCGTGTCGCGGGTGTTTTGAGGTTATTGTAAGCACTTTGAGTTGGGTGAGTTGGGCAAGATGATACATGGTATTGACATTGACCAATCCACAAGTTAGATTTTGCAATCTCTCAATTTTACGAATTTCCATTAAGTCTTCCAAACTCATTGGGGATCCTCTAATGGTCAAGTTACCACATTGCAAAGTCTTCAAGGATTTGATTTTTAAAATTTCTAAAATTTCATCCTTGTTGAACTTTATTGTACTTTGATCTCCTTCATCATTTTCTATTCTCAAGATCTCCAACTTTGGCGATTCCTTTTCAGCAATCGCTTTAAAGAAAGGCTTTAATGTACCGGCCTTGTGTTTTCCAAAAATGCGAAGTGATGTGATTTCCGTCAGATCCGTTAGATTAGTTGCATCTATTTCGTTTTCAAAGTAGAAATTAAGATCTTTTGGAGAATCACCTAGTATGCGTAAATAAAAATCCTTTACGTTAAAGAATTTGCACGTGAATACAGCAAGCGATTTTATTCTACACGCTTCGAAAATCTCCTCAGTATCCATGGGGGCCGCATCTATAGTCAATTCTTTCAGAGTACTCGGTCCATTTGTGGCCAATGATTTTAGCAGGGGGCAAAGGGAACCGCTTTCGTGAGCACCCAGAATATTTAAATATTTTAAACTTGGCAATTTGGCGAACTGTGTGTATTCAGATTCATTAAAATCTTCTCTGACCATAAAAGTAAGATATTGTAGGTTTTTACAATGCGGTACAATATCAGTGAGCTTCCCATAGATATTATTACTCCTTAAAGTTAAACTGACTAAGCTCTGATTTGCTTCGCAATAATCAACTAAATAGCTGGCATCAATTTTTGCATTCACGTCAAGGTTCTCCAGGTGTCGAAGCTGAGGTAATCTATCAAGAGAGCATTCTTAAAAGACAAATAAATAAATTAGGCTTTTATTATCAAGATATATCGTAATTGTGAATTACTCACCCTCCATATCAATATATAATCTTTTTATGCTTCGTTTATTTTGAATCGCACTCATGAACATATCCAGTATTTCAATATGATCTCTATTGAATATTTTACGACAATATATTAGTTGGATATAGCTCACTTGCGCATTTAATTGAAGACACTTCATATAAATCTTCCAAAACAAATCCTGATCTTCTTGCGTTACTTTTTTTAGCAGAAGCTCTTCATACTGTTTATCAAAGTCCAAAAAAACATGGTCCAATTGTATCAAATAAGTTTGCTCAATCTCAAGTCTGTCATAAAGATTGGGATAACATTTCCGAAGCGAATTACGAAACTGTTCAGACGTTAACACAAAATTAATCAGATCATAATATTTAGTGTGTATATTCAACACAGATATTTTATTAGCTTCACAATTTTTTTTAATTTGGTTCATTATTTCAACAAGACAGTAATAATTCAGATGCACATTACTTGTGTCAGTCATTTTAAATCAATAAATTAATAACAAATGGTATTTGTGTTTATTTTATAAAAAAAATTTCGCATTCACAAATTCTATAGACAATTATTTTCAGCGCGAAACGTGTTGAACTGTCGACGGTTTTAAGAAACCTAAACCAACTGCAAGAATACAAGAGTTTAAATAGAGAGAAAAAGAGAGCGATAAATGCTGATAATTGCAATCAGTTATGGTTCTCACTAATAAAATATATGACCCTGTAAAAGTGTGTTCTCAAGCAACGTTGCCTGTGAGTACGTCAAATCCATTTTTTTTTAAAACTAGGTGTTTTTCTATTTTAAAAATTTCTGCCCCTCTAGATTTCTATCGTTGTAGTCAAAAATGGATCGCGGCAATTATCCAAATGATTAATTATTTAGTTCAAATAATAAATATCTTATGAAAATTTTTTTTTTATTACATTTTTTTTTGACTAGTTTGGACATTTTTTGAATGTAAAATTTAATTTTTTGATGAAATTCTATTTATGTTTTGCATATTTTGTAGATTTTTAGCATATTTTTTTTTTCATATTTTTTGCATATAATATGCATATTTTCGATATGCATTAAAAATTGTTTTTTTTTTTATGCAAAGTATGCCAAATCCGACGACTAGTCATAAGATTTTAATTTTTGTAACATCGACAGAGAGAAAATAAAATGATTAGAATTTAAACATAAATGTAAAATTAACAATTGATTGATCCTAAAATACATTTTAATTAGTAACTGAATAGAAAGAAAAGTTAAATTAAAGTAGTGACGAAAGTAAAGTAAGGCATTAAACTCGAAATGAATCAAATTAGATTTGTGTAATAAAATTTTCGACTGTTACTGCTAAGTTTACAGCTACTACGAGTAAGGCTGTCTTCCCCACTTAGACAATATCCGAAGTAGTTTAGTCGGAATATGCCATTCGTTATTCAATGCAGTTGCAGCTTCAGCATATTTACGGCCCAGGCAGTGAGTAAAGTACGTAGTAACAAGTTATAACATGCAGTTGGCATGCATTAGCCTTATAAACTTAAGTAACTGTAAAATGTGGCAGTTGCGTGCTCTGTTTCTCATTCGTTTACGCCGAGTTAAAAGCCTTTTGACTTGCGAGTGGAATTAAGATACTGTTTTCTGCTTTGTTATTGCGTCTATTGCACTCGGTAGACAGTGGTAATAAGCGAGTTGGGCTTCGGGAAAAGAAAATGGTAATGGAATTGGAAATGAAGCTGTACGAAAGAAGACCGTAAATAAACGTTATAATTAAATTTTCGCTGCAACATTTTAGGCGCAAACAAAAGCCAGACACGGCAGGGCCTACAAATAGAAAATAGAAGAGCTCAACCTCGCTATTAAAAATGTTGGCCGACAGCTTAAGAGTCCATGCGCCTTGGCACCATTCCGTCTGTCCTTCACTGCCTTCCCCTGCACCTCCCTAACCAATGCTCCCGATTCCTTTCACTTCAAATTCCTGGCACCATCCACTTACCGCTATTTGTCTGCTTGTGTCAATCTGGCAGCCAGCCAGGCGACGTCGCTGTCGACGTCGTCTTCGTGGGCAGTAAGTTAGCTAGATTTACGTTTTTGATTAAATTTCATTTAATTTGCGCTTTCCTCTGCCTCTTATTGTTGTTGCTACTGTTTTGTTAATTAACGGCTGTGTTAGACTGGAAATGCGAGCAGCTCGTTAGCCAATGGCAATGTGTCAAAACTGTCCAGCTGTCTGTCTGTCTGCCTGATTGTTGCTATAATTGTTGCTGCTCCACGGAAATTGTACTTGTATTTATTATGTCCCTGATATTTGTTGAGATTCTTGTGCCTTTGAGCTATTTGTGATGTTTTCCTGTTATATTGTTGTGCTGCCTGTCTGTGAGTGCTTGGCGTTCACCAGTTTTTGCGAAAGCTGAACAAATTTCCTAGTTTTCTTAGACTTGGGCCAAGACAAACACGAAACATGTAGATCCACTGTAGGTAATTAATTAATACAATTCCGACTTTTTAATTGCAGTTCAAATAAAACATTTTTTGTGGAAAATTCTACTTTTTTCGATTTTTTTGACATGTTTACTATTGTGGGTTTATTTCAGCCACATATATTGAATTTTCCAAACCTAATAAATTTACTGAATTATAGCCAGGGATTAAAACCCTAACCGAAACCGTAACCTTTATCCAGTAAAAACCGATTGAAATTAAAAACCGTAACTGAAACCGTAACCGAAAAGAAAAATTTTCATTTGACCGAAACCCTTAAGCCGAAACTCTGTAAACCGAAATAACCGTTTCATTTGTAAGGGTTAATTTCGGTTTTTCATACATCTACAAAACAAATTATTTTTCATTCTTAATTTTGATTTTTGATTTTAATTTTCTTATGTTAAATTTTGAATTTTTGTTTGTGATTTTTATGATTGAATTTTCATAGCACTGAATAAGCGCAAATAAAATAAATTTGTTAAATTAAATATTTAAATTGTTAAAATGTAACTAAACTACATCAAAACTGAAGAATATGTGAAATAAATGTGTGAATGAAACATTAAGAAAGTAATGCTTTTTAATTAATTTTATTATATTATTAATATAATTATATTTCAACAAAAATTTTTTTTTGTGAACCGAAACATACAAAAACCGGTTAACCTTTATAAAACCTTTATTCAAAGACTTTGCGTAGCCGATAACCGAAAACCTAAATGCGAACATAACCGAAACCGTAACTGAAACCGATATTGGTTTCGGTTTTAATCCCTGATTATCACAATAGTACGATATCTGAATACACTCAATATTAAGTATTTTTTTTTTTATTTTTTAAATATTTTTTAAATCAAAAGTATTGTTCTTCCAAAAGTTTAATATTTAATCGACTATCAAATTTAAAGTAAGATTGGTCAATTTATAAATTTGGTTGTGTAATTTAATGAAACAACAAAGTTTTCATACTTAACCTGTGTTTGAATGGAAGCTTTATGGTACAGTATTCCGATCCGGTCTGCTTTGAAATATGTTCAGAGCTGTTTCATCAAACTTTGACCAAAATCTACGCATCCGCATAATATAATATTATGGCAATAAACCACCGACTAAGTCAAGATAAAACTCAGGACTGTCCTCGTATTATGTAATACTTATCTTGACTTTGATTAATTTCTTGCGATATACTACAACAGTTTTTTGAAGCTTTGCTCTTTGGGTTTGGACAAAATGCTCCAATAAATGAAACAAAATGGCCTCAGTGAGGCCCATACACACACACACACACACACACAAACAAAGACACTTTCCCATTCAACACTTATGTGTGTGCACTCTATAAATTGTCATTTCAAGTTGTTCTGCTTGTGGTGGCCACTTAAAATATACAATGACCAACGTGATGGCCTGAAACCCACAGAACAATTGCTTAATGTATGTGTGCGGATTGTGTATGGGAAAATCGTTTGACGACCAAAATGGCGTTTATACTCGTAGAAGTGGAAATCATTACAGTGGACTTTGAGTTATAACTGGCAGGCATTGCACTTGACGATGAAAAATTTATCACAATAAAGCTTGGCTCTCAGAGTTGTTTTATGTGTGTCGTACAACATTTTGGCCCTCACCTTAGATAGCAAAGTGGCAGCTATTTGGTCAACACAATTGCTGACAAAAAATCACAACAAGCATTACACAGAAAACGTTTACTCAACAAGTAAGTAAGCTCTGCTCGCAAATGCTTGACTAGAAGATACCCTTTAACGAGCAGAAGTGACCATTTGCGTGCAGCAAACATTCCAATTTTATTCCTAAATTTATATGTTCTTAAATTTTTTTATTTATATAATTCTGATGATACATATATTTTATTGAAAACGCTTACCGAAAGTTCGGTCATTCATAATAATGGACGTTATCGAAGTCTCAATAATCGACTGCTATACATTTATTTAAAATTTTACCAAAACTATTAAGGGTTATTTTAGACTTCAAATAAATTCAGTTTAAATAAACTTTATTACATAATAATCAATTAAAAATTAATTTATACAAAATTAATTCATTTGACCAAATGCATTTATCATACAAAATATTTTTTCGCTAAACTGCAAAGAGTATGACTAATTAGAGAGTGTTGATTATTCTCTCTCACGAAATAAATGCGACATGTACAAGATAAAACAAGAGATAAGATTAGATTACCAATCAAATTGGTTTAAAAGAATTCTTTTTATTCCATGCAGACCCCGATGCATCGGTTGTGCGGGTAACTTCCGGCTTCAATTTCTTTATCAAAATATAACGACTTCTAATAGACCGACACACATATATACATACATACATCGACTGGGGGAATTGTTGTTTATGTTTTGTTTGTCACATTATCTCGCTTTTCGCTTAACGGTTACTTGAATTCGTGCGAATTTCTCGTGTCACATTTATTTTTGTCAATATTTGTCGCAGAAATAATTGTGCATTTCTTTGAAAGAGCAATAAAATAAAAGTGACAAGGCGACGAGGTGCGGCTACAGTCGCCGCATTTAATTTTCGAATACTGAACCGGTTTAAATTTAATTCGATCATAATGTATATGACAATAGAAAATTCCCAATCTGTGAGTTTGGTTAAGAAACATATCTCCAAAAACAAATTTCATACTAAATCTTCATTTCAACCAATCGTTCCAATCGTGGTCTGATTCCAACCAAATTTGGTCAGTATGCTTAGGACCATCCCATATGCATATTCTTGGTTCTTTGGTTAAAATATCTCAAGCAACAAAAAAGTTTTTGGTCCTAAAACTGGAGTTTTGATTTTTCTGTTGAAACCAGGGACCGTAAATAATGATTATTTTTATTTTTTTAACTAAAAAAATCACACACTTCTAATGGACCTAGAAAAAAATGGTTTGCACCAAAAGCTTTATTTTTTCTCAATCTCTGCATTTCCGTCGTGATTTTTAAATTTATGATTTTAACTTTTTTCTTCACTGATAATAATTATTTTTGAGAAATTTTATAAAACTTAGACCGTTATCATTATTTTTGATAACAAAAAAATAAAACTCAAAAATTATGATAATTTATGATTTTTATTTTTTTCGCTCAAAATAAAACTCAACAGTAATTTACGGCCTCTGGGTTAAATATTTTGCCAATATTATATTTTATTCTTATAAATGGAACCTAAAGCTACCTCCCAGCATAATTTTTCTATTAAATTTAACAAAAATAAAAACTAAAAAAAATAAAAATCATTTGAAATATATAATAAATTATTTATTCAATTTAAAAAAAAAAGCTTACAAAATTGTTAAAAAATAAAATATAATCATTTTTATATAATTTTTATTATATAACTTATAATGATTATGGTCCCTGGTTGAAACAACAAAAAAGTTAATCGTTCCAACGACAGCTATATGATATAGTGGTCCGATCCAAATTTAGAAAGAAATTGATCTGTTGTGTTTGTTGCTACTTTAATTATTTATACGGTTAAAAAGTCTAAATTTCGATAGGCTAAATACAGTTGAACTTCCATAACTCGAACTTCTATAACTCGAAATTTCTCTGTAACTCGAGCTAAATGAGTGGCAGTAATATTAATAAACTTAAGAAAAAGTAAGTCAAATATCTCCATAGCTCGAACCTTTTCTTTGGATAATGGTGATTCGAGTTAGGGAAGTTCGACTGTATTTCAATTATTCAAACCTAACTTCACTGTTCGAAGAGTAACCTCTAACTAAATCACAAACAGATTTAACAATTCTGTAAAAGGTTCCTAATCGATCTTCTTGCTCATTCATCTCAAAATAAACTTTTATTTGAGAAGTCCAAACGCTTTCTGGCCATCGAGTTATATTGTTACTTGTTCATCTATACATGTCGAGCCTTTTTATATACAAGCGTAAGCGACAAAAAGCTAATTTTACAGGCAAGATCTTTTTAGGTTTCGTTATATTGTTAGTTAGCGATTCAAGACGGACCTCTAAACATATGCACATTCCTTTATTTTCTATGATAATATTTAAAAATACAACTTTTGTGATCAAACATGAGACTCAATGATAAAAAGGCAAAAAATAAATAATTACAGGTTGAGTCGTAAGCTAGAATTGCAATTATTCAAATTAATTAGTTAGTTAAAAATTTAACTTTAATTAATAATTTTTTTTTGTAATTTTCATAATAAAAGTCAGAGCGATTAAAATTGAAGCAAGATATGGATGTGTTTTAATTTATAGCTAACTACTTTTGATAGCATCAGCTATTTATGTTGATGATTTGCTGAGTACAAAGTACGCAAAAAATTGAGTTATGAAAAACCCAAAATTTCGACCTATAAGAATTTTAATGGCGAATTAAAATTTTCTTAGAAAGTAGAAAATAGTGACAGGATCATGAGATATCTCATGACATATTTATTGAGTTGCCATCCTGTGACAAACTAAATTAAAGTAACCAGAAGAAATTAATTTGAATATTTTGCACAGTGGTTTTTAGTTAGCATAATATAAAAATTTCATAAATATTTGAGCACTTGCACAAATGTATCACAAAAATGTTTAATTAATAATTTACAATTTCAATCTAGCACACATATACATAAATTTGTACACATATGCATATGTACACCCACACAGAGAGGCACATAAATTCGTATGCGAGTTTATTTCGGTGCTCGTAATTTTGCGTGTTTTTTGCGTGTTGAGACTCAGTCGTAAATGCCATTAAATGTGCATATTGCTTTGTTTATTACATATTCATATGCATGGATCAGAATTCTTTAATTTATGGTTGTACAACTCATGCTTGTATAAATTGAACGAAATCTCTAATTTGCTGAACTTAGGTTCTTACTTTATGTATTATGTTTAAGTAAATATGTACCACTAACTCGAGGGCAGTTTCATGATGTTGCAGATTGAAAGCATTTTTATGTACTATATGCCTTTCTGATTCTTTCCTTGTGTTTATTTATTTAAGTCCAACACCAAAATGAAGTCTCATATTTTAGTGTGGCTTCATTAGAAAGAGTGGAAAAATAATAACAAAACTATAAGCTTTTTAGTTAGTTAGCAATTAAAATTTTTTAATAATTTTGCAAGATTGTCGAACCTTAGATTGCAAACATTTTGTTAACTTTTTTCTTGACCAATTATTATGCTTTTAAACAGGGACCGTAATCATTATAAGTTATATAATAAAAATTACATATTAATGATTATATTTTAATTTTTAACAATTTTCTTCAGTGATAATAATTATTTTTAAGTAATTTTATAAAACTTATATTTGAATTGAAAAATAATAAAATAATGATTATTTATGATTTTTATTTTTTTCGCTCAAAATAAAACTCAACTGTAATTTACGGCCCCTGGGTTAAATGTTTTGCCAATATTATTTTTTATTCTTATAAATGGAACCTAAAGCTACCTCCGAGCATAATTTTTTTTTCTAAAATTTTTTTAAAAAAATAATTAAATAAATAAATAATTTATTTTATATTTCAAATGATGTTTATTTTTTTTATTTTATTTTATTTTTTTTAATGAAAAAAAAAATTATGCTGGGAGGTAGCTTTAGGTTCCACTTATAAGATAAAAAATAATATTGGCAAAATATTTAACCCATGGGCCGTAAATTACAGTTGAGTTTAATTTTGAGCGAAAAAAATTAAAATCATTTGAAATATATAAAAAATAATTAATTTAATTTTTTTAAAAAAATTTTAGAAAAAAAAATTATGCTGGAAGGCAGTTTTAGGTTCCATTTATAAGAATAAAAAATTATATTGGCAAAATATTTTACCCAGGGGTCGTAGTTTTATTTTTTGAGCGAAAAAAATAAAAATCATAAATAATCATTATTTTTGAGTTTTATTTTTTTTATCAATAATAATGATTACGGTCTAAGTTTTATAAAATTACTCAAAAATAATTATTATCACTGAAGAAAAAAGTTAAAATCATTAATTATCATTATTTTTGAGTTTTATTTTTTTTTATCAAAAATAATGATTACGGTCTAAGTTTTATAAAATTACTCAAAAATAATTATTATCACTGAAGAAAAAAGTAAAAATCATTAATTATCATTATTTTTGAGTTTTTTTTGTTTTAATCAAATATAATGATTAGGTCTAAGTTTTATAAAATTACTCAAAAATAATTATTATCAGTGAAGAAAAACGTAAAAATCATAAATTTAAAAATCATGACGGAAATGCAGAGATTGAGAAAAAAAGAGTGACTGCAAAAAAATTTTTTCAAAAATATTTTTGCTAGTATTTTTTATAATTTTTTAAAAATCCTAAAAATGACGATTTTAACCCCTTTTTCATACTTTTCTCACAAAAAGTGGCTTTTTTGCAGTTTTCAAAAAATTATAAAAAATACTAGCAAAAATATTTTTGAAAAATTTTTTTTGCAGTCACTCTTAGAATTGTTTGAAGAATTTTTCTGCATCAAAAAATTTTTTGGAAAAAATCGAGGGAAAATTTTGAAAAATTGACTTTTTTTCAAATTCAAAATTTTCGATGGGTACTTAATGGGTTAAAGAAATTTTGGTATCATTAGAACGGGATTTAAGTAAATAAAAGCTTAATATTAGAAAACCGCATCAAAACATCTTCATTATACGCAAATTTTACAAGTTTATGCTGTATGAAGACATTTGTGGAGCACTGTATGTTTTTCTTGAGTACACAACAAAGTTGCCATATTTACATGGAGCCTTTTGATGACAAACGCACTAACTCAAGCATACGCCCACAAGCACACACACACAAGCACACTGACATTAAACGGGCAACCTAGTGATGTAAAAAAACATCGATGCATCGAGCATCGATGTTTCTTCAGCGATGTTTCTCGATGTTTTCCGATGTTTTTGTTGATGCCGATTTATCGATGTTGCATGGCGATGCATCGATGTTTTGCAAAACATCGGCTGCCGCACTTTCATCACGCCATTTTCGCCGCTCTGACAATGAGTTTGTAGTAATTTGGGCAGTGTTTGCTATGCCTCAGTGAGTAAATTGGTCAGAGGTACTATAGCTACAAGAAGGCTTACATATGTCTTCTCAAAGTTCTCATCAGAAAGACCTCTTGTAGTTTATGCTTATACTTTTAAGATAAAAACTGTTTAAAACTTTAAAACTGCTATGAAAGCATACGTTTTTAAGAGAAAATGAGCTTCATTAATCTAAGAAACTCTAGTTTTCTTCTAAAAATAGTATGGCTTTCAAACATTAGACATACATCGATGCATCGATGTTTCGACCCGATGTATGAACTAACATCGATGTTAAATTTTGAAAACATCGATGAGCATCGACATCGATGTTTCCACTCAAATTTACATCACTAGGGCAACCACAAGAAAAGAACAACAAACGGCAAATGGCAACCAAAACGCAAACCGAAAACAACCGCCAACAACAGAGCAGTGTGGCAGAGTATAAGAAGCAAGTGGGTAGGGAGATTGATAAAAGGGAGACGAGAGAAGTCAGCAAGAGAGCGCTAAAGGAGCCACAAAAATTCGGTTTGCGTTTGATTCTTTTTTCGCATGAGCAGCGCACAGTGGGAGAAACGGCAGATTTAGCGGCGATTAATTAATTGTTGAAAATAATCAGTATTATTGTATGGCAACACAAAATCTGTTATGTTAATGTTAATGAATTAAGAACGATCTGGCAGCGCCTTCTAAAATGGAATGTACTCGAACGCGCGCTGCAATTTACGCATTGTGAAATTACTTCTTTGTCAGCTCTTGAATAAAACGCAGCTTTATAATTTGAACTCCGCGAGTCTTTTCATTTAACCAGAACACGCAATATCCCAACAGGTTATGGGCCCAGGAGTGATTTAAATGAAAATAGACAAGACAGTATAAAGCTTTGTGCGTAGTGGTGTGTCCAACTAATTAATTATTTTGTGTGTCAAAATAAATTAGTGTATCAAAATGGCAAATAATAGCTTGTACTCAATAGAGAAGCTAGACGAGAAAAACTATGGAATTTGGTGTGTCCAGATGCGTAGTGTGCTAGTTCACTCTGATCTATGGCGAGTTACAAGTGGTGCTGAAGTAAAGCCAGATGTAAACAGTGGAAATTGGGAAAAAGCTGATCAACGGGCATTAGCAACAATTACATTGAGTGTCAAGTCCACACAGTTAAATTACATTAAAAACTGCAGTACATCGGCAGAAGCGTGGCAAAAACTTAAAGAAGTACACGAGCCAAGTGGACCAGCGAGAAAGGTCACGTTGTACAAATCATTATTAAATCTTCGTTTGTCTGAGGACATGAATGTGGTTCAATACGTAAATGATTTTGAAAGCGTAATTGACAAATTAAATGAAGTCGGTGTTGTTTTAAATGCTGAAGTTGTAGTGATTATATTGCTTTCAAGTCTGCCAAAATCTTTTGAGAATTTTGTGATTGCAATGGAAATTCGCGATGAACTTCCAAATTTCAATTCGTTGCGAAATAAGTTATTGGAAGAAGCAGATCGCAGAAATCAAGTAAAAGACGAAAACGGTGTACAACAAGCTTACATGATAAAGAACAAAGCGGATAGAGAAAAAGACGCAAAACGAAACGCGAGTAAGGGCAAATGTTTCGTGTGTGGGAAACGCGGGCACTTCGCGGCAGCCTGTCGCCAAGACAAGAACAAAGAGAAACACCAAAGTGAGGAAGAAACAGCGAAGCAAGAAAAGAAAGAAAATCATAGATCGTTTGTGTGTGTGTCGCCAAATGTTACTCTTTTCTCTGCCAATGCAAATACAAATCGTGATGTATGGTGTGTAGACAGTGGAGCAACCACGCATACAGCTGTGGTCATATAAATAGCACAAAAAAATATTCAACTTGTGGAATGGTTTTTCATTAAAAAATATTTTTAAAAAATCAAACAACTTTGGCTCGTTATAGCTTAACTTATTAACTAATTAATTCATAAATAAAAATTTATAATTGTTTTAAAACAAAATAGTAAAAATTCAAAAATTAAAAATTGACGAAATATGTGTGGTCAGAAATAGCACAATTTTAAAATATTCAAAATAATTCATGGAAAAAAAGCTTAATAGTTATAATTGTTGAACAAAATTAATATTTAGTTGAATATCGATGATTTTGAATAACGGCGTAACATCTCCGGCCAATACTTTCCACAAGCTTCCAACATCTCTCCTTCGGAATGGAATTCCAAGCTTCTTAAACACATGTCCACAAATCGTCAAGATTGTCAAATTTTATTCTGGATATCATGACCTTTACATCATTGCATAGATTCTCTATTGGATTTAGGTCAGGAATTTGAGCTGGCCACTCCAAAACTTCGGAGGATTCGTCCGTCATCCACTTTTTTACGACTCGAGATGGTGCTTTGGGTCGTTTTGGTGTTGATACATACATATAACATGCATATTCTTAAATGTAAATGGTTCCATTTGATTTATGAGAATGTCCACATAAATGAAACGATCCATTATGCCATTGATTCGGTAGAGCGGACCCACACCATGCCAGGAAAATGCACCCCAACACATAACACATCCGCCACCGTGCTTCACTGTCTTCATAGTGTACCTGTGGTTAAGAGTCCGTGCGAAACTCAATTTTTGTTTGATGTTTCGTTTTGACAGGAGTGTTATCTTCCTGCTGATGCGTCCAAAGAGCGAAGCTTCGTTCAGTCTTCTAGCCATGAGTCTTCTGGACACATTCCTACCACATTCATCATTAATTTCCTTCATAATTTCTCGAGAGGATTTAAAAGGGTCCGCTTTGCTCTTCCGCACCATGAGTCTATACGTAGTAACATCTGTTTTCCTTGGTTTTTTCTTACGATTTTTTTTATCCGTCAAGTAGGTTGGGCTTAACTTTATACTATAAGTGCGTTATACACCAACTTCCTGGAGAAATTCATTATTTCGGCTATTTCAGAAGGTTTTTTCCAGATTCGCTAAGTATGAATATAATCTTTATTTCTTCAACCGAGCAAAGCCTTCCACGACCCATTTTAAAACGTTTTCGACCAAATTTGTTAATTATTAATTTTAAATATTAAAAATAAAAAAAAAGTCTGCGAAAACAACTTTTCCAAGAAATTAGCTATGGTACCATCAAAATGTGCTATTTCTATGACCATGCAAAATAAGTGGTCGCGATCGAAAATTAAGCATAAAACAAAAGAGAAAAATGATAACGGTAAAATTTTTGCCTGTATACCATGTGAAAGAGTGCAATAATCGTTTGCGATCAAAATTTTTATAATCGGATGTAAAATATTGTCCAAATGATCGATCGAAACAGTCTGTTTTGGTTTGTGCTATTTATATGACCACGGCTGTATGTGCAACAATCGTGAATTATTTATTTCGTACACTGAAGCCCATGAGAAAGTGTTAGTGGCTGGAAATAATTCAATTAATGCAATCTGTATTGGAACAGTGCGTATTAAAGCAAACAAATCAGATTTTAATTTGAAAAATGTGTTGCATGTACCGGAATTACAAGCAAATTTTTTCTCCGTAAGCAAAGGAACAGAGAACGGTCTTCAAATTAATTTCAGCAACACATGTGCGATTATAAAAATAAAAGATGAAAATGAAGTGATTGCAATTGCCTACAAAGACAACGGCCTGTATATGTTCAAAAACAGTTATCAATCAATATTCGTGTCGTGTGTCGAAAACGTAATAAAGTGGCATAATAGATTCGGACATATAAATATGCAAAGTCTATACAAGCTTTCATCAGATGAAATCGTACAGGGTATCGAGAAAATACAACCAACAGTGAACGTTACGTGTGTGTCATGTATGAAAAGTAAAATTTGTTCACAACCTTTTGCAGACGCAGATTATCGTGCGAAAAATGTTCTTGAAATTATACACTCCGATGTTTGCGGACCATTTAACATAAATTCGATTGGCGGAAACAAATACTTTTTAACATTTATTGATGACAAGTCCAGATACGCAACCGTTATATTTATGAAAAATAAGAGTGAAGTGTTTGAACATTTTAAGAGCTACAAGTCGTATGTTGAGAAACAAACTGGACATAAAATCAAGACACTTAGAAGTGACAATGGCGGTGAATATCTAAGTAAAGAGTTTGATCGGTATCTGCAAGCCGAGGGTATAAAAAGACAGCTCACAGTGCCACATACGCCTCAACAGAATGGCGTAGCCGAGCGTTTTAATCGCACCTTAGTTGAGATGGCACGCTGCTTGTTAGTGCATTCGGGACTCGAAGAAAAGTTCTGGGCAGAAGCATGTGCATGTGCGGTGTACATCAGGAATTGCACAACAACAAGAGCTTTAGATGGCGTCACACCGTTCGAAGTATGGTTTGAGCGAAAACCGGTAGTCAAGCATTTTCGAACATTTGGGTGTTTAGCGATTGGTCTCGACAAAACACAGAAGCGTTAGTTTGCTGCTAAAGGGAAAGAATATATATTCGTCGGATATAGTACCGCAACTAAAGGTTACAGACTATATGATACTGAGAAACGAGAGGTTGTAATCAAGCGTGATGTCAAGTTCGAAGAAAATCTTCTAATGGGTACTCAAAACACTACTGATTTTTCTTGTGTGATTCAGAAAAATATAGAAGAGGACAAAGAAGACGATGAGGGAACCGACAATGAAGATGCTGAAGAACAGGTCAATGAAGATGCTGAGGAAACAAACAGTACAGATTCTGCAGAGTATTATAGTCCAGAGGAGATTGAACGGCTACCAGAATCTCACAGCGATGACGTCGTACCAAAATACGGGCCTGGAAGACCGCGCATCGTGCGTACTGGAAGACCGGGCAGACCTTCAAAGCAGAAAAATGTCATCAATGTCATGCAGAAAACAGAAGAGGTCAAAGTTCCAGATAACGTCAAGATGGCTTTGAATTCTAATAATTCAGTTAACTGGAAGGAAGCTATGCAGCTTGAGTATGATTCGCTCGTAGCTAACAATACTTGGAACTTGGTTGATTTGCCACCCGGCAAGAAAACGATCGGCAGCAAATGGGTATACAGTTTAAAAGGAGACGCTGATGGTTACATAGATCGATTCAAGGCAAGGCTTGTGGCTAAGGGTTGTAGCCAACAATATGGAATCAACTATGAAGAAACGTTCTCACCCGTCGTACGTTACGCAACAATACGTATGGTATTCGCACTTGCTGCGCAACTCCAATTACACATGCATCAGATGGATGTGTGCACAGCGTATTTAAACGGAGAGCTGAGTGACGAAATTTATATGACTCAACCCGAGATGTTTGTAAGCAGAGAATATCCCAATCGAGTAGCAAAATTAAACAAAGCTATTTACGGCTTGAAGCAGTCTGGACGCGAATGGAATTCTAAGCTAGATGGTGTTCTGAAAAAGTATGGATTTGTTCCATGCAGTACCGAACCATGCTTATATACAATGTTCGTCGGCGAAAATATAAATCTCGTAGCAGTATACGTCGATGACATATTAATTGCAAGCAAGAATAAGAAGGATCTTCAAGACATAAAGCTATACATTGGAAAGCAATTCAAGTCAGTCGACAAGGGAGCAGTCAGCAGCTTTCTTGGTTTTGAAGTCGAACGTTCTGGAGAAACTGGTGATGTGGTTGTGTGTCAAACCAAGTATATCGACATGTTATTGTATCAGTACAATATGCAGAACTGTAGGTCAGCTGCGACACCGTTGAATACAGGATACCAAATTAAGGCTTCAGATGACTCCAAACCAGTAGATGCAACTAAATATCAGGCGCTTATTGGCAGTTTAATGTATTTGGCGATATCTACAAGACCAGACATCCTACATTCTGTCTCGAAGCTTTCGCAGAAGAATAAAAATCCAACGAGCGAAGACGACAATGGCGCAAAACACATATTACGATATTTGTCCACAACGAAGAATCTTAAACTGCATTACTACAAAACAGACAGTTCAATCGAAGGTTATACTGACGCTGACTGGGGAGGTAATATAATCGATAGAAAATCTTTTACAGGGTATATGTTCTTCTTGGCTGGAGCGGATTTTTCATGGGAGTCGCATAAGCAGACCACGGTGGCCCTGAGCAGCACTGAAGCGGAGTACATGGCGTTGGCTGCAGCGGCGAAAGAAGTGGTGTATTTGAGAAGACTCGTCAAGGAAATAGGTTGTTTTTCTACTGATCACCCTTTGTGCATTTATGGTGACAATCTCAGCGCACAACATTTAGCTAAAAATCATATGTATCATGCAAGAAGCAAACATATCGACATAAGATATCATTTCATTAGAGAATTAGTTGATAACGAAGAAATTGTTTTAAAAAAGGTCGACACATCAAATATGATAGCAGATATTTGTACTAAAAATCTAAATAAGCAAAAGCACATGAAATTGTTAAACATGACAGGTTTAAAGGTTAAGATATAAGAATTGAATGAATTTTGTATTGAGAAGAGGTGTTGAAAATAATCAGTATTATTGTATGGCAACACAAAATCTGTTATGTTAATGTTAATGAATAAAGAACGATCTGGCAGCGCCTTCTAAAATGGAATGTACTCGAACGCGCGCTGCAATTTACGCATTGTGAAATTACTTCTTTGTCAGCTCTTGAATAAAACGCAGCTTTATAATTTGAACTCCGCGAGTCTTTTCATTTAACCAGAACACGCAATATCCCAACATTAATTACTTCTATAAAAATGGTGATATTTTTGTACGGATAATTTTGTTTTGTATGTAAATATCCCACAAATCAAAATTTATATAAAAAAGATTTTATTCTTTAGTGGACATTTTTTTTTTTTATTTGTTTTAAATTAAGTCTAAAACTGCTCTGCTCGATATCTGAGTAGTTTCGGCATTTATTTTGCAATTTTTACACATTTTTTTTTTCAATATTTAAGAAATATATTTACACATTTTGTTATGAATTGTACAACAATATCATCCCCTGGAATTTTTTTTTTCGCGCAAATGCAAGTCAAGTTAGAGAAATAATCAGTCTAGAATAAATACGAGTACATTTGTTATTTTAAAACATTTTGTTTATGTTATACATTTTTTTTATAATTAAATTTTACACCAAGAAACTACTTTTACAATATTTTTTTTAACATAACCATTTTAATTATTAATTTTTTGTTCATTTGTAGCTCTATTCAGTATCGGATGAGGAATAATTTGAAAGGTCTTCATCTACTTCTTGATTTAAAATAAGACCAATATTGTCTTTATCTATTAGTACATAATTTTTGGAAGATGAAACTGAAACTGAGGAACTGAAAATTCAGTTCGTGTCTTCCAGTACTTCAATTGAGGTCCACCAATAATGAACTTGTACCATCTAACAATTCCTTGTTGCTTTTTTCAAAATTCGTAGGAACCCGATGATTTTTTTTCCATTTCATAGCCAATATTTTTGAGAAATTTATATTTTCAGAGTTATTTTAATGCAATCACTTTCGTTATGTTTATTTCTATCAATAATATTGGTGGCTCCACTGCAAAAAGTTTTTTTTAAGTATCATTTCCCGTAAGCCATTCATTAAATCGCACTCGCTTGGACACTGACATTGAAGCTAAAAAAAATTAATTGAAAAATAATATGCTGAAATATGCAGCTCATTTAGGACATTTCCCCAGTAGAAAATATTGACTAATTTTAAAAAAATACAATGATACCGAACCCGATCGCCCTTTAGAAGTTCAGATCTGCGAAAGTTTAGTTCATTGGTAAACATTACATTTATTACAAGCAATACAATGGATATTAAATTATTGGACGAAACACAATCACAGGTCACAAACACATATTTTGTTATTAATAACATACCTCTTTCTTTATATATAAGCAAAAATTTGAATAACAATACAATATATACAAACTGTAGGCCAATTTCAAACGCGTGCTTAAAATTGCCGGTATAACGGCTTGTAGCGGCTGAAGGAACATATGGTATGTTTGAAGCTCTGCAACTGTACGAATATTGAGAGAAAAGCGAAACGAAAATTGTTTTAGGCTCATTTGATATATTAGTTATCGATTACAAAACGATATTGGCGCCAAGATTTAAGTTGAAATTTGAATTTATCGGAGCTAAATCTGCCATTTCTTTCACTGTGCAGCGGCAACAAAAGCAACACTAACAACAACAACATGAATAACTAGTGGAAAAGGCTACAGTCGAGTGAGTCCGATTGTGAGAGACTCTGTTCTTATTCAATATATTAGGCTCAGCTGCGGAACAGATAAAGGCCAATCCAGGGAGCAATATCGATCAGTGATCCGATTTTTTTTTGGATGGGAAATCTCGGTGCGAAATCCAAGAGCGCATTCTGTGAATCTTCTCCTTTGTTGACGACTGCCAAAAATTGGTTTAACGAATTTAAAGGTGGATGCACGTCGGTTTTTGACGAGCCCCGCCCAGGTGCCCAAAAACCGCTACTACCGACAAAAGACTTCTCAAAAGACCGCGTGGGCTATATCCTACACGAAATATTTGACATGAGAATGACGCGTTTGCTAACTCAGGACGACAAGTGCCGGGTCACACCTTTACCGTCGCGACATGTTCCCGAGTTGACTGATGAGGTTATCGCCGACACGGGCTTAGTGGGTTGGGTGTATTGTTGGGTTAAGTGTCTCGAATTAAAATGAGATTATGTAGAAAAATAAATCGTCACGATAATGATCATTTTTGTATTGTCATCTATTTTTTGTATTTTCAACGAATTCGTAATAAACAAAAAACCTTTACGTAATAGAATTAAAAATATTTTGGAATAAAAAAATTTGTATAAGGACAAAAAAGGCTTCAAATAATTGTCTTACAACAAATTAAATTCTAAATATTGTTTCACTATCCGATATTCACCAAACAGGAATGTACAAAATGTACAATACAATGCCAAAGTGAAAACTGTATTGTTTCTGATTATTTTTGAATAATTGTAATAATTTTAAATTTTTTTGGATTTTTTGTAATCTAATTGATTAGTAATTTTAATCGAAATTTAACAGGTATGAAACAAACCGTCTTTTCATTCCTATGAAATTAGAAATTAATCTTACTTGACTCAAACAATTGTGTGGGCATCTTTGAGTTTTTTTGCTTGGTATCAGTCTTTTGTAAATATGCCATATCTGTCAAAACTAATGGCCCTTGTAATTGCGGTACATGTTGAACAATCTCGATCTGCTTAGTATGATATATTCGAAAAACCCGCAGATACTATTGCAATATCCGATCGGTTGATTATTTAGATTACATATGTATGTATATACAATTTTATTTTACCTGTAACGCACATGCTGCCTCTGAAAACTAAGTAGACCTTTTGTATTTCTTAACTACAGGGACTCACAACAACAGAGCGCAGCTAAAGCAGCGACGCGACGCAGCGTCGCTTTGAGCAGAGGCCTCTGATGCTTGTTTGTTAAACCTCGTTGTTTTCATAATTGAGGTCGCTCTTCTTCTCGCTTTCTCCACCATATATGTATGTATATGTGTGTGGCTGTGTGTGTAGTAGGGCGTGTATGTGTGTAACTACGTATTAATGAAGTGCAGCGGGGGGTGGGGACAGGCCACACGACTCGTCGCACAGTGTAAGATTTTGCCAATCTAGGGGGACTTAATTCAATAGCAGTCGTAGTTTTAAAGCTATCGACTTGAAATTTGGAATGAATATTTGAATACCCCCAAAGAAATTGTTGGACTAAAAATTAAGGTGGGCGTGGCATTTTAAAGGGCGTAAAGTTAGGAAAAATCATAAATTTTTCATATTTTTGGCACACAAACCGCAATAAAAAAAAAACAAATTTTTTTATCAAAAAAGTATCAGGTTAGTATTTTTTGTTTTAATTTTAGCCAGTTTAAAAATATTTTTTTAAAATTAATAATGAAAAAAAAGATTTTTTTTTTTCAAATTGATTACTTTTTTTAAATGCTCATGCTTTTGCTTGTAGCTTAAAGATTATTGGCCGAATAAATTTAAAAATGATTTTATTTTAAAGATAATATATTTATTTAGAGAAAAAATAAATTTTCATATTTTTAACAATTTTTTAAATTAAAAAAAAAACAACAACAAGTTGTTAAAAGGGCTGGGCAAAATTATTTTTTGCAAATTTTTTCAAAATCTGAACTTGAATCTTAACTTTTTTCACTAGGTTGACCATAAGATAAAAAATGGACGGTTTGAGGTTCAAGGCGGGACATCAATCCTATAATAAACGCCTTTTATTGTGCCCTGAAGCCAACGTGCATAATTGGTCATAAATCCGGATATATCTCTCCTAGATTTACTCTACCTCGGCTCAAATTCATGGCACATGTTTCATAAGTGCATTTTTAACTTACTATTATTAATATCATTGCCAAAAATCATTGTTGCGTGTTCTACGAGTGAGTTCAGCTTAACGGTTCGCACGTTGCTTGACCAAACCTCGAAAAATTCTGCGCGTGTTATTTTACTCATTGCTAAATTAAAGTGCTCAGGGCAAAATATGGGCAAAATGTTATTCCTGATCCTGATTCAGAATGATTTTCTTCAAGCTATGTATGTTCTGGATGATTAGAATACGATAGAGTACAGTTAGTTTTTTTCCATCAAAAATAGAATATTGTGAAAAATTTACTTACTTTTTGGCACTTATTTCCAACAAATAATAAAAATTTTCTAGGTCACTTGTAAAGAACCTTTATATTCGGACCAATTAATATGCTGCTCAAAAATGATAGAAAAAATAAAAATTGACTGCTCACAGTTACCAAACGATCTAATTGAAAGACGAAACTTTGTCAACTGCTGGTCGTTGTCCGATGCAATTTTGCATGCATTTCAAATGCACCGTTGAAAAAAATTATTTTTGTTAGAAAAAATTTTTTGTTTTGTTTCGTGCTTGTTTTCGTAACATTTGAACATTTCTAAATTGACTTCTAAAAGCTCATTGACCTTAAAAAACATTTTTTTTTTCAATTAAGTCCCTCTAGATTGGCAAAATCTTACACTGTGCGTCGTTGGGTCTGCGGTGCGTTAATTAAGTTTAAATATTTGTTTTCTGACTTGTGTGTTGGATATGTCAAAAGGCAGGCAGGCAGCACCTCAATAACCAAGGGGCGTGGCTGTTACCGGGGCGCCCAAAGCTCATTTATAAAAATTTAGCGAAACTTTTACCTTTATAACTAAATATATGCATATTTATATAGTTTATTTAAATACATTTATTTACTTGTTTCTAATAACCACTCTCCCTCTGTAGCACCATGACGTATTCGCTAATGACGCTGGACATATCCGGCAACAAGATGGAACAGCTGCCGCTGGAGGCGCTTCAAAGGCTGCATTCCCTCACGCGACTAGTAGCGCAACGGTGAGTGATGCGCTTCCTCAACATGGCTCACAACTCGTTGGGCTGCCTGCAGGGTCATGCCAATGGGGACTTGGAGTTTCTAGAGATTTTGAATCTATCTCACAACAATCTCAGCTCGCTGCGACGTCGCAGTTTTCAGGGCCTGAATAGTCTACAGGAGCTCGATTTGAGCCACAATCAGTTAGATCAACTGCAGGTGGAGCAGTTCTCCAATCTTCGCAAGCTGAGAATTCTGAAGATTTGCTCCAATCGACTGCGAGCTCTGCCTCGGGAGGTCTTTATGAACACTCGCCTGGAGTTTCTCGACATTTCCGACAATCAGTTGAGTGTCTGGCCCGTTCCGGCTTTTACGGATATCGTTTACCCTGAGATCGATTCAGATGTCGCGCAACAACTTGGAATATTTGGACGCCTCCATGTTTGTCAACTCACAGTTCCTGTATGACATGAGTCTGGCTCGCAATGGCATAACCATTCTGCCGGACAACACCTTTAGTTTCCTCAACAACCTGACCAATCTGGATCTCTCCGAGAATCCCCTAGTTACCACCAATCTGCGCGAGGTCTTTGTGCACACCCCGCGGGTTCGCAAGCTGAGCCTTCACCACATGGGACTCTACGTGTTGCCACCGCTGAAGTTGCCGCTGCTCTCCTACCTGGACGTCAGTGGCAACTACTTGCAGGAGCTGTCTCCTCTCGGTCTCCTGCGTCATCTGCGGCATGTGAACATCTCCCACAACAAGTTGATCAATGCGAGCTGCGCCGTGGATCATTTGCCACCCTCGGTCAGGGTTCTTGACCTCGCCCACAATCCCATCCGTCGGATTACTCTGCACGATCTGTTGAGTCTGCGGCATCTCTCGGAACTGAATCTGCTCGACATTAAGGTGGCCAATCCTCAGGCCTTCTCCAAGCTGCGTTCCCTTCGCAAACTCCACGCCAGCTGCCTGGCCTACAGGAGTTGAGGGTTCACTGTCTGGAGCCCAACAACACAAAGCTCCAGCTGGTGGAGCTGTATGGCAGCAATGTGCAGACCATTTCACCCGATGTCTTCGCTGGCCTCTCACGCAACCAGCGACTCCAAGTCGAGAATTCTCATACACGCATTTCCGACTTACCGCCGGGAATTTTCTACACACTTCGCGAGGTGCCTCATTTATCCATCGATATCTCGCATAATCGCATCAACGCCCTCGCTGCCGACAGCTTCTATCCCAACAAGAGCTATTGGACACGGTGGGAACCCGGAGCATTATGGGGGGTCTCATCACATCCCACAATCCCCTCGAGTGCGAGTGCGGACTGGTCTAGTGTGGGCACTGGCTGAGGCGTTGGCTGCGCGAGTCGGCCCAGATCAAAGTCATTCAGAAGGATGATATCAAGCGCATGGTCCAGGTGGGTTCCGAAATAGTCTCCCAATAATCTCTTTAATGCACCTCTTCATTTGCTTCTTTAATTTTCAATTTTTTTGTGTGGCAAAGTTACCCCTATCGGCTGCCGATATGCGCGTAAGCTTTTCTATTGTTTCTATATCTGTAAAGTCCCGCAAAGAAATCTTTATGAAAACTATTGAAAACCGAGCTCTGCAGGATTCTCGAAAGTTCGGTTTACCGAAGAAATATTTCAAGTACAAATTTGTAATCTAATTTTATCTCGTATTTCTTAAATCTCTATAGCGTGCTCGTGCCAATACATGCCACGATCCCACGACGGGTCGACACCTGCCCATTCTGGAGATCTTTCCCGAGGATCTGCTGTGCCAGGCCAGTGCCTTGAGCAGCTCCGGGCAGCGCATCTTTCTGTTATCCTTTGCAGCGGCGTTAACGCTGCCTCTGTTCACCATGTCCCTTTGATGTTGGCTCTAGCTGCTGGACTTGGCCAAGTAAGTTCCCTTGGCTTGCGATCATATCATCTGAGGATACTGACGAAAGGCAATTTGTATGATATTGTACATAAAGTTGAACAACTTGGCCAACTAATGGCACTTGGAATTAGCTAATGAACCCTAACAATAACGAACAGCAAATCGGTTTATGTCCACTCGTAACTTTAAGCTTTATAAATAGACATATACATACAATTATAATAATTAAAGACATATAAAATAGGACTAAGAACTGCGGCTCGTTGTCGCAGTTGCCAGGCGTCGTGCGTTGCGGAGTTTCGATTAAAATAACTAAAAATATATATCGATAATACGATCTTTAAGCACTAGTTGCCAGATGGGAGAGAATGTCAGAATGCCATGAGTATTTTTAGAATCAGTAGTATTCGTTTATAAGTTACATAAAAATCTTTCCAGAACAGTTCCTACTAGACGCATTACTCCGAATATTTTGTCTTTAATCTTAGCTATTCTTATTTACAGTGAAATTTACAATTTTCAAACTGCTCACACTTGAATTTTCCATATCTTAAAGCAGTAGCTTTAAAGTGCATATTCCATAAAATTTTTGCTTCCAGTACTTAAACTTCATGAAAAATATTTTACCTAAGTAAAATTTTTCTTTTGAATTAAGTCGATGTTTTTAAACGGATGAAAAAGATTTAGTCAATAGAGCTAGACAATGTGATTTTTATAACAGCTTTAGTACTTGAAATGAATCAAATTAAGACATTCATAATTCAACAATTATCGACAATTTTTTTAGTGTAAGTAAACATTTTCTTTACCGTTGAGGGTCCTCATCGATATTTTCTTTTTGTTGTGTTGTAACAACATTTTGAGTCCCTCTCAAATTCATTATATCTCCCTTAGTCGCCTTTATCTATCTGACATTGCCCAATTACCCGTTATTATATAATCGTCTCTCAGACACCCTATCAAATGATCATTAGGTAATTTTAGTTCAGCTCCCTCCGCATGGCCCTGTGTCTTGGCCAACTTAAGGGTAATTAATGCAATTGATTACATACAGACACATCAACACGCATACACATCAACGGACATATGATGATTCCTAATAACTGACAAACAAACATACATACACCCACACCCACATACAAACACATCCACACACATTTAGAGTGTAGTTAATGAACACTTTTGCATCAATAGATTTATTAGACGGATAAGTTGTTAATAATAGTTTATTTTTAAAGCTGAAAACGACTCTAGATACAAATATGAAATATAAATAATATAGCAGAAGGCCAATAAGTATATATAAATATATGAATAAAGAAAAGATAATGTTATATATAAATATGCATATGATATAAACGATCATTTGGTTAGCAATTATAATGGTTTTTTAATGAACGTAGAAAATGCCACATTGCACAATTACTTGTACACCCAGCGACAAAAATAAAGCCGCACTCTTTCTTTTACTATAACAGCTATTGGAAGTCAAGTATTCAAATTTGAAAAATATATTTGGAAAGGTCATCTAAATTCCGTTTGAATGATGCATAACTTTCCTTAACCCATTAAGTACCCATTGAAATATTCGAATTTTGGATAAAAGTAAATTTTCAAGCTTTTTTCCTCGATTTTTCCAAAAAAAATTTTTGATGCAAAAACATTCTTCAAACAATTTTAGGAGTGACTCCAAAAAAAAATTTTCAAAAATATTTTTGCTAGTACTTTTTATAATTTTTTGAAAATCCTAAAAATTACCATTTTAACCCCTTTTTCCCACTTTTTTCCACTTTTTACACAAAAAGTGCATTTTTCGCAATTTTTAAAAAATTGTAATACAACAAAAATATTTTTGAAAATTTTTTATTGCAGTCACTCTTAGAATTGTTTGAAGCATTTTTCTGCATCAAAATATATTTTGTAAAAAATCGAGGAAAAAAGATGAAAAATTGACTTTTTTTTTAACTCAAAATATTCAATGGGTACTTAATGGGTTAAGAAAAGTTTTGCATCATTCAAACGGAATTTGAACGACCTTTCCAAATTTATTTTTTTTAATGTGAAGACTTGACTAATATAGCTGTTAAAGTAAAAAAAGGGTGTACGAATAAATGTTGGTCTGAGTGTATAAGTACATATCAGTTTTTGGCGAAAAAGTAATAAAAGGTCATAATTAAACATAATGAAAAACGTAAACATTTACAGAGTGCACATTAGAGTGGGTCAATTTGTATGGACCAAAAAAAATGCACCAAGCGGTTGTCAAAATCGTAATCTACGACGAATTCTAAGAAGATTTGCCCAAGAAACCATAGGTCTAAAATCATTTTCGAGCTTCCGATTTTTAGCGAGAAACTTTTTGTATCTTTTTGTCACTTTAAAAACGCATAGATACCTAAGCGAGTGCATAAAAAATAATTTGTTTCACCTAACATTTTTTCAAGAAAATTATAAATTTTTAAAAATGTAACAATAAAATAAAAAAATTAAATTTTATTTTTAAAATTATTTTTTAAATTAAAAAAAAAAAATTTAAATATAAAATTACAAAAATTGGCATTAATTTGCATTTGACCGTTAATTTACGCCCTTTCTAGTGCCACGCCCACTCCAATTTTTTTCCAAAAATTCTTTGAAGTATTGAAAATATATAGTTCAAGTTTCAACCCGATATCTCACCTGGTTCAAAAATAACAGATTTTTGCCACCAACATTGGAAAAACAAACCGAAAATGGGTACAAAATACATACAAATTTGGTACCATTTTATATGTATTTTGTACGTATTTTGTACCCATTTTCGGTTTGTTTTTCCAATGTTAGTGACAAAAATCTGTTATTTTTGAACCAGGTAAGATATCGGGTTGAAACTTGAACTATATATTTTCAATATTTCAAAGAATTTTTGAAAAAAAAATTGGAGTGGGCGTGGCACTAGAAAGGGCGTAAATTAACGGTCAAATGCAAATTAATGCCAATTTTTGTAATTTTATATTTAAATTTTTTTTTTTTAAATTTAAAAAATAATTTTAAAAATAAAATAAAATTTTTTTATTTTATTGTTACATTTTTAAAAATTTATAATTTTCTTGAAAAAATGTTAAGTGAAACAAATTATTTTTTATGCACTCGCTTAGGTATCTATGCGTATTTAAAGTGACAAAAAGATACAAAAAGTTTCTCGCTAAAAATCGGAAGCTCGAAAATGATTTTAGACCTATGGTTTTCTTGGGCAAATCTTCTTAGAATTCACCGTAGATTACGATTTTGATACCCGCATTCGGGTCGAAAAAAATTGACCCACCCTAGTGCACATACTGAAAAACAGCAAGGAAACACAATGAATCCCAATTAAATGGATTAAATTATCAAATACCTTTTTATTTTCTTCTGTTTTTTGTTTGTTTTATTTTTTGTTGTGTTCTTTTTACAACAATGACAATTGTGATACTATTTATAGTTGTTTACACGACGATGATGCAAAATGCACAAGTATTATAATAATATTTAATAAATAACTCTATTCAATGGGGCAAATGAATAAATCAATTATAATACCAGAACCTCAAAATACATAAATGTATATGGGAATATTTATAAATTACAGCCGCTGGACATGAAACGTAGTCGTTTTACTGCGGAAACGTTGTGAAAAAGAGCCCAATGCATTTTCATTATTAAATATAATATTGTATATATATAAATACATTTATATATATACATATATATAAATAGCGTATATTTAAAATAGTATAGCATTGCAATATGTTTTTTATTCCTACTATGCCCGACAGCAAATGCGAAATTAAAGTAGTTGAGTGAAGCAAAAAAAGAATAAAAATGGAAAACAAAATAAAGGAAAATGGAAACCATATCAATATAAATGAAATTGAATATTAAAATAAAATAAAAAATGCTAAAAATATTAACACTGTGTTTTATCTAATGGAAAGTGTGACAAAGGAATTTTAACTGAAATGGTTTTGGAATAGTTGCCCCTTCCAACGCTTGGGGTACTTTAACGCCTTGTCCTTAAATCTATGGTAGAATCCCAACCACTTTCGTTTAGTTGAGCGTTTACGTGTTTTAAATAACAAACCCAAATCGCTAAACGGAGCAAATTTAAATCCCGCATACGAGTCCACACCCTCGTTGCGAATGCGACTGCGGCAGACCTCAGACATTAGCCTCGGCTCCTTGGCAGTTGCTTGGGTTCGGGGTGTGACCCTTTTATGAACACACATTTACCTCTGTTTTGGCCAATGAAACTTGATAATAACGCGAGAAGCCCGCAATGCCAGTAACAGGCAAATAAACTGGCGCAAGTTATGTGAGAGACGCGACGCACGCCACCTACATAGATCCAGGTAGCAGGTAGCAGATAGCAAGAGGCGTCCTTAGCCACGGCGTCCTTAAGGGTCAGAGCCGACCCTTACTCGACCCAAACCCATAACCAACCCATACCACACTTTAGCCATAATTGGATTATCGGCAGCTCTGAAAAGCTCTGACGAGTGCTCCACTTCTGCACTAGCTGCACTTCGCTCCTTGTTTTGATACTCTGGTTGGTGAATAAGAAAAGTAAGAGTGCGAGGAAGCTGAGTGCTTGTTCGGCTTAGGGGAAGTTGAAAAGGGGCGTTTTTCAACTTCCCCTTACTGAACATTCAAATACTCTACGGCAGTATTCGTGTTATTGTATCCTTTAAGTCTTACAGCAAAATGTGGATTTCTTCCACAAAAAAAAAAACTTGAAGCGCTATTCTTTTAACATCATAACTTATGCTCTCGACTTACGAGTACGTCTTTACTTGAATTCGTCTTGGTTTTACATTTTCATTCAGTGTATCAATCTTTTTCGTTTTCCGTGGGGAATAACCTCAACCTTGTATTCGATTTCGTGTGCGATTTATTTCGCACATGTTGTATTTTTCTATTTTGTTTAAATCCATATATTTTATTCTTTTTAAGTATCTTTCTCGAAATAAATAATTTATAAACTAATTGATAAATTTTTGACTTTTTATTAAAATATAAAAAAGCTAGCATCGACTATTGCTATAAAAGCTGATATTTTGCTTCAGAAATGTTAAGATTTAAATTCATTTTAATTTTTTGTGCCGCGTAACTTTTTTTTTGACTGCATTGTCTACTAGAGAAACAACTTTTGAAATAATAAATAAGTCGCCATTCACGAAGGAGTCGAGCCGAGTCAACGTTTATTCATTCTAATTTGATCCAACCAAAGTTGCTTTGAACTTTGACTCCACTCAGGAACTACTTTAATTATTTTGAGTTTTTGAGAATATTTCCGCTGATATTTGACCTGGTGAATATTTTCATTTTCTATAGTTTTCATTTCAATTTGTTCAATTTGGTTAAACGCAGCATTATCAAACCGAAATTTGTGTTCCAAAGTGCAAATAAACGAAATGGCTAGAAGTGGCTAGATCGTTTATTATTAAGAAATTAATAACATTATTTTACACAAACAAAATTAATGTTTGCCTTTTCTATTTTTTTCTTAATATAGCATAAGATAAATGGTATTTACCGCAATCTAAAATATTTGAAAAATTTTCGATGTTTTAACGATATATCGATGTTTTTTTGGAAAACATCGAGGTTTTGAAACATCGAAGTTAAAAACTATCGATGTACCCACTATCGATAGTTTTGCAGCCCTACTGTAGGATAGCTGAAACCCTTGAGAGGTTTTGAGGCATTCCCATTATCGGCGCCTGCAACAGTGAAAATGGCACTTGGAGCTGTTAGAGCTGCTGTTGCTGGTCGGCGGAGTGATGCATGTTGTGAACTCGAACTCACTCGTGCCGGAGATTGCATGTCGATGCGATTTAATTGCATTTCAGACAGCGTTGCCAACGAGCCGTTTGCCAAGCGCCTTTCGCCATTCGCCATATTCCATTCGCCGTGTTGAACGGAAGGAAACAACGCTAAATACAAGTTGTCGGGGAGTATGGGGTGTTTGTACTCGTAGAGTTCGACCTGAGCTGCAGTCGTGTATCGGCATTGTTTTAGCCATGGGTCTCAAGGAAAAGTGAAAGCGAAAAAAAAGGCATCAGAAAGGGCTCCCGGCTGTGGTGTAAAGTGGTGCAGTTTAATGGCCACCACGACACAGCTGCACTCGAAAAGGAAGAGCTCTAACCGAAAACTAAACGGTAAGTTTACCATTTACATACCTCCATCCACACCCGACTCTAAGCAGACTCATGCACACGGCAGTGCCCAGCGGGTGTTTAGGGATGCGGAGTTGTACCAGGGCTGTCAAAGCTTCTGCTATGCTTAAGTCCAATTCCAAATCCAAATCCTCCCAATTTGCGCAGCACTCTCCACCACTCACCGCCACTCACCATTACTAATGCAGATGCCAACTATCAGCAGTGGCAACAACAACAGCAACAACGACATCAAAAAATAGAGGATAGGTATGTGGCAGTAATGGCAAAAACCGCCGACAAATCTGCTGCATTGCCACTGACCAGGAGCAGGAGCAGGGAGAGGAGAGCGGAAAGGAAAGGAAGGAGGAGCGTTCAAATGTGCCACTGTTGAACGGACGAGAGCCCAGCGAGCCGGCGGGCAAACTAACAGAGTGCTTATTTTAACGAAAATACAACAACTTTTGCAATACAAACAGTAATGCCAGGCAGATTCACACTCGACACAACACACACACAAACGTAGAGAGACACAAATACTTACGCCAATATGGGATATACAAATTGTAAAATCGCAATGCTGCTGAAAGTAAGCAGCGGCCAGCGAAAGTCAAGAGGTAACAACTACGTTAAGATACTCTTAGCTGATAACATTATTTCGAAAGTTCCTAAAACACAACTTTCCTGAGACTCAGAACTTATTTTCTTCACAATATCTTATTTTCATCAATAGAACTCTCTACATTGAAATAAGATGGCATATGAACTTTTAATTATGTTCATTTACTCTTTAGCTCGAAAATAAATGCAGAAATTAATAATTATTATTTTATGTATTCAATCAATTTCTTTCTGGTGAAGATTAATAATACATTTTAAATCTGATGAAAAAAGAGCCAATATATTTAATTTACACATCATTAGTTCTAAATAAAGTTAAAAAGAAAATTAAGTTCGTAAGATAATAAAACGAAATGTTTCAGACTAAAGCTTTTAAAATTAAAACTAGAAACTATTTTAAATTCAAAACTCTGAAAAATTAACTTAATTGTATTAAAAAATATTTGTAAGCTAAAAATGTTTTCCCATTTTGCAGATTTTAATGATTTTAAAAGCCAAATCAAAATCAACTTCTACTTAAAAACTAATTTTATCTTTTTATTAGAATGCTTTGAACATTTTAATAATTTTTGAACCTAGCTGAAAGGTATGCATGACCAAAGAACGCAGAGTGTATGATGCTGATGTTGCTCTCCGAATGTTGGCGCACCGTCTGTGCAAACTGCTGACAAGGGGTACTTTGGGTGGGCGCTTTTGGGTGGTGCGGGGCACGGGGTAAAAGCTTGAGGTCTGTGCACAACTAGAAACTCTACGACATGCAAAAATTGTGAGCAGAGAGCGGATATAATTGTCGGTCTTCTCGTAACTTCGCCGTGGGGAGTAGATTAGTTGATTTGTACATACACACATACACACACAGACAACACACGTACACATACATACATACACAGACAGTGGTGCACACACATACACATAGTCGTCGAATGGTTTTCGTTGTCGGCGTCGAGTAAAACGAATCCTTTTAACCAACTGATATGCACTGAACAATTGTTCGATGCTGCAGTCTTTATATGTATGTGTGGCCAAATGTGTAATGTGGGGCAGTATGCAATAGTTTGTTGTTGCTGTTGTACTGCGCATTGCTAACTTTCTACCACATCGCAATTTAATTTTATAGTCGAAAACACACAGCGGCCGTCTCTGTGGCTCAGCGGTTGCCGTTGCTCTGCTTCCGAGCTTGTGGCCCAGTCCATAAAAAAAATGACCGTTTGTTGAGCTTACCTCACCTTTCCTACCTCCTCCCCCTGATTTATGGACTTTTCTGGGGCTAAGCAAATCAAAACTAAATCATAAACGATTAGTTCACTGGTCGACTACACTGATTAAAACAAATAGACAAGCCATTTGTACTCCAAGTGCTTCCAGCCCCCCCTCTGTCCCCCACAACTATTACTGCGTTGGCCAGTTTCTATCCCGAGGGCCCAGCTCAAATCAGCTGGTAAGCGCATACATGACAAAGCGCATACAATACAATGTTTTGTATCCAGATGAAGAGCTGAACAGAGCTGAAGAGCTCGACGAAGCCCAGGTAATGTGCGGACGAGTGGCCGAGTGGTTCAGTGGTTTAGAGTGGTTTAGTGGGTGGACTGTGGTGCTCCACAGTCAGTCTGTAATTTGATTTGATTCTTCGATTCTGAACTGGGAAATGTGCCAATGAATTTAACAGGTTGCACTGCTCGCATACTATTAAATGATAAAGCCATGAAAAGTCACAACATGATGTAAAGTCAATTAAAAACTCGCTAAACTAATTTAACTTTCAAATCCATACTTAAACAAGAGGATAGTTGTTAAAAATTTCAAATAGAAACATATTTAGTGATAATGATTGAAATTAGCGATAAGCTCGAATTTAATTTGAAAGAAAAGCAAATACTAAACCTTGGAAAACTAAAGAATGTTTGAATAAGTTTTAAATAAAACTAAAAACCCTTCAGAGTGACACTATTAGCATTTATTTACCACAGTACCATTGACTCACTGCAAGAGACGAAAACGAATACTGAACACTCAATAAATTAATGATTGCCATAATATGCAGAATTGGGAATTCATCTTTCAGATTAATTTGTATTTGTCTAATAATGTTTTTGATAATATTTGAAACACCAGAAATACTGGTCAGTCGCAAATGTTTTGTATTTTTACTTCTAATTAACACCCTTTATTTTTTGCGAGGACAGAAAGGTATATCTCGAAAGCGAATGCATCAAAGATGTAATAATATATTCATAAGTATATAAATATTCGAATGGTTGTGCCTACCTTTGTGATTAATATGAAACACATATGTCTGCAGTTTAGTAATTATATTGAAGTCATAGAGAGAGATAGGAGACGGATACGTCTTTGACATTGCTTGGTTTAATTTGTGAACTAATCAAGTGCAGTGCACAGACGTGCAACCCCGCCCCCTGTGGATAGGGCGTAAACATCCTCAATGCTTAATATCAGGTAGACCATCTGCATATTCCACACACTGTGGCCGTTTCAATTTGGAGCGCTTGCCAGGAACAGGGTTGGAAGTACGAGTATTGACGGCAGCAAACGGCAATAAACCGAACTCGAATGCGAGTCCTTGCTTTGGCCGTGTGCCGATATCAGCATGGCAGGTTGGCAGGATACGAGTATATGAGGATACTATGTACTGAGAACGGGTGTGGTACTCGGACACGCCCACCAAATGACCAACCAGCTTGATGCTCATTGAAATGGAATCTAATCGGCTTTGGATTTTACAAGTCCTTTTCACAATGTTTGTCGGTGGCTGCCGCTTTACTCGATGTGTGTATTACTTTATACATATGTGTGGCCAAGTGCAGGTAGATGTTGGGTTGAAGGGGTGCAGGGTTGCCAGCGTTAGCCAAAGGGCTTCCTGAGTGTCTGGCGCAGCATAAGTATGCAATATCCGATTCCGTTCGTTACGTTTGCTACACAGGTGATGCTGGAGAGAGGGAACGAGGGGAGATTGGGACCAAGTCTTAGACTGAGACACACTGAGCAATGTTATACTCAGTTGACTTGCAGGTGGCGAGATGAAATGCTCGCTTATTGTAATAAGCATGAGTCAAAGTGCAATTTCTTTAGAGACTTGTGACAGTCTAGAAAGTTTCGAGGGCGGCTACAAAAGTTGCAGCATGCTATCACCATTGCTAAATCCTCTAGAGCTTAAGTACACTTAGATAAACATTGGATATTAAGTAAGTGCGATATTAAGGGATATTTAGTGCGTGACTAAATGAGCTCGAAATTTCCAAAACTGAGAGCAAAAGTCGTATTTCAAGTTCGCTGGAATATTTTAAATACATTTTGGAATTAATTTATTATTCAAAAAGATCGAATTATACTAGTTTAAGTACACAAAAACATTGAGCTTATCCGATAAAATACGTGTTTCTGGTATAAAACTTACTAGTTTAAATACATTAAAAAGTGTCAGTGTCTTCAGAGATGTGTCAGACTTCTATAATTGAGCTCGTGGAATTTTAAAAGCTCACCTCGCGCAGCTAGAAGTGCTCGTTCTGTAGATACAACTGCACAGATACTCGCAGCGAGGGCATCTGTGAGATGCTGGCAGTGCTAAGCCTTTTGGCCTACGGCACCAAATAATGTCCAGGAAGTGATAATATCAGGCGCTCAAGAGTACTCGAACAGAGGCCACCACCCGCCGTGCATTCAATTGGAAGAGCATTCAGCCTCTGCAAATCTCTTTTTCTCTCCCTCTCCGCCTCCCACTCTCACTCTGTCTTTCTCCTTCCCTGCTTCTCTGCTTCTCTTTAAGCACATTCAAGTGCCTGTCGTTGTTGTCGCTTTATCGGGCATCAGACATTTTATTATGCCACACCCAGACGTCAGTAGCTCAGTCCTCGAAGCCCACAGCTCGTCGAGCCTTGCGTTGACCATGTTGAATCATGCGTCAATTGAAAAGCGGAAATTGCCGTCTGTCTGGCTGTGATTTTGTAACCCGCCCGAAGTTTATTTCTTTGTCGAATGATTTTCTGATTGATTTGTCACCTATTGACCCCCTGGCTCTTGACTAGACTGCAACTGAATCTGAAACTGAATTTGGCATTTCTCAACCCATTTCTGTGCTTATTCCTCGAAAAACTATTGAGGGACGCCCGTAGACAACCGCAAACACAGTTAACACAATGTTATTTAATATTTAATTGGTTTGTCATAATTATTTAAAAACATTAAAATATCTTTTATTTATGGCCGAGCTACCGAGTCGTGGGCCCATCCAGTTTACAACTGAGAGTTGAGTTCAGCTTAGTTTCAGTTTCAGTTCAGTTTTAGTTCTGTCGAGTTGAGTTGAGTTTCCACTTATTTTTGTTAAACATCACCAGAGTTTCGGCATGCTAGGGAAAACTGTGTCCCAACCTCCTTCCCCGCTCCTTCTTTCATTCCCTACTGCCAACGAACGCTCTTTATGCATTATACATTAATTATTTAAAATGTCAGAGCAACTAGGCTAGAAGCTGGTTGCGAATGAAAATGAGTATCAACATTTGTGGCTTGGCTTACTTGCCAGTTAACATGTGGTTCTTCATGTCAAAAACACCACAATTTCGCCAATTTAATTACTTTATCTAAACGAAGATGTGTATCTTATTGACTTAATTCTTCGGAATAAAGTCGATCATTGATAAATGATAACTAATAAATTTTTGCATTTTCGTAGGCATTGCCTTCATATACTCATTTCTGGGAACTCTTCGTTTCGTTTTATTTGGCACTCGATTGGCTGATCTTCAAATAAAATCGATTTCAACATTTACATAAATGGTTCATTAAATCACAATAATTTAAACTATTACGGATGATCCTCGAAATATAAATCACCTGATGCTCATATACTTTTTAATTGATTAATATTTTCTAAATTTTGTAGTTAATTTTAAGATGTAAGATTTTTTGAATAATTTTACTTTTTTATTGTCAATATATATATAATAATATTATATTTTATTGATAATTTGGTTGTCTACTTTTAGTTGACGTTAAATGAATAAGCAGAATTTTTTTTTTCTAGCCAAACTCTGTAATTATATTATTGAAATTCACGCTTGGTCTTAATTAACTTTTTATTGTAATATTATTGTTATATGCCAGCATTTCAATGAAATGTTAACAGTAATGAGGCAATTCTTAAAATCAAAACCAACTCATTTTTGGAATTCAATCATTTTTTTGTAAGCCTGACAGATACTTTAATAATAAGCCAAACCTTAACGCAATTATAAACGCAGTTATACAACAATTTTAAGCTTTTGGGAACTCCCCAGCAGTGTGACCGCATATGAGTTTTATGAGTAGCTCAAAGTTAACTTAGCGTAAAGCATCTAGGGATTGAGAAGTGGGCGGAAGGCATCAGTTCTGCTAGCTGTATAAATATGCACATACGACTAAGCGTTGGCCAACTGCCGTCGCTGGCAGTTTTTTTTGGCTCTTGGACGATGGCTCAGCTCAGGTGCAGTCGTTGTTCTTCTTCTTCATTCCATTGCCATCATAGCCCAGAACGAAACGAGGTTAATTAATGAATTGTTAATATCGTTTGCGACCACACGTCGACACATTCCACATCATGTTGTCCTTACCCAGCTCCAATGCCGTCGCAGTCGCATCTGCCTCCTCTATCCCCACCCCAACCCCATTCTCCTGCTGCTCCTGCTAAGCAAACAGTTGCTGCAACGATCTCTGCGCCTTGGCAGCTGCAACATAATATTATTAGTCTGGCAACTCTTCGTAAAAATGTATTCAGAAATTGCACAATAAGTTAAATGATTTTTGCGGTAAAACTTGATTTACCACAAAATACTTATTTTTTTAATGGTTAATTTAAAGAAAGCTGAAGTGGTTCCATATATATTTTAAATACCTTACTTCGATTTCTGACTAGAAAATGTGGCACCGCTGCCCCTGACTTCGAAAATCTAAATCGAACTAGGTGGAAGCATCGGACGCCTGCAAATTTAGCGCTAGTTTATTCCGCGTAAAATTATTCTGCGAATTGATCTGTGGCACAGCGAAATGAAATTGAGGTGAAATTAAAGCGAAAGCGATTTCTGTGGCATTCCTGTTTACTTTATTAATTAATTAAATGGCAATTAAGAAAGGGTTAGGGGAGTTGAAGCTGAAACACGAAAATAGGTTTAAGAAGACGGAGATAAAAAAGAGCTGATCATGGTTGAGTTACAGTCCAAGCAATATAAATAAATACAGTCGAACTTCCCTAACTCGAACTTCCTGAACTCGAACTTCCCTAGCTTGAATTTTCTCTAACTCGAGCAAAATCGAGTGGCAATAGCGTTTATTGAGCAATAACTCCAAATTCCATAAGTCGAATTTCTCCTTAACTCGAACAAAAATATTGGCTCGTACTTCTGTAAGTCGAAATATTCGAGAAAATTTCCAATAAAGTTTGAATTTTTTTTCGTTTCTATTTTATGCTTTTGTTACAGGTTCGTTTGGATATGTTATATTGATATGTTATATGAATATGGAGATGAAATATGATAGAACATTTTATTTAATAATTATTTAGGCTTGTGAAATTGCTATAGGAAAGATGTTCGTAATGTACTTCTTTGTCAGCGCATCAGTGCAAGATTATTTACATGGCACCAGCAAGTGTATTAAAATGTTTATCGCTTTAAGAAATATTTAAACTTATTTGTTTAGAAATTCGAAACTGGACCAAAAAAATTGAAGTGTCTGAAATATGGTATCTCATCGAAAACAGTTTTCATTATATGTAATAAAAAATAGAAAATTATTTATGATGTCATTTAAATCGGGAACTTCTTCTGGGTACGGCAAAAGATCGAAAAACCAATTTTTGAGAATATCGACACTTCTTGAACAAACTGGAATTTTTTTTGTTAAAAAAAAGCAAGAAAAGTTTTCAATTTGAAATGTATATATGAATGAATTAAATTGTAGTTTCTTTTAGTAACATTCTAATTCTATTTACTTGTCTGCAAACCAACTATTATTAAAGTGTCTAAGAAAAAAAATTTTTACCAGGGATTAAAACCCTAACCGAAAGCGCAACCTTTAATCGGTAAAAACCGATAGAAATTTGAAACCGTAACCGAAACCGTAACCGCAAAAAAAATTTTCATCTGACCGAAAACTTTTAACCGAAACTCTGTAAGCCCAAATAACCGTTTAGTAACCGTTTCATTTAAAAGGGTTCATTTCGGTTTTTTATACATCTTAAAATAAATTTTTATTTTCAATTTTTATAGTAAAAATATAAATAAAGTTTAAATTTTAATTGGCATTTGAAAAATTTCACATAAAAGTTATGGTAAAACCAGGGATTAAAACCCTAACCGAAACCGTAACCTTTAACCGGTAAATACCGATTGAAATTTAAAACCGTAACCGAAACAGTAACCGAAAAAAAAATTTTTCATTTGACCAAAACCATAAAACCGAAACTCTGTAAACCGAGATAACCGTTTAGTAACCGTTTCATTTAATAGGGTTAATTTCGGTTCTTTATACATCCAAAAAAATAAAATAAAAACTTTTTTTCAATTTTTATTTCCAATTTTGAAAGTTGTAAAAAGTTTTGTTTTTAATTGTAATTTTAAAACTTGCAAATAAGAGGTATGGTGTAGCTTTTAAATACTATTTTAAAAGCATGATTTATTTTCAATTTTTATTATAAAATTTAAAAAAACAAGCTAAAAATAATCTAAGACGAAAAATTTTAAACTGTTTCAATTTTTTCGACTCTGATATTTTGTTATTAGTTTTGTATTTTATTTTTGATTTTCTTATATATTTTCTTTTCTTTTTTAATTTTAATTTTTTTGTTTTACTTTGAATTTTTATTTGTGATATTCATGGTCGAATTTCATAGCATTGAATAGCGCAAATAAAATTTATTTGTTACATGAAATATTAAAATTGTTAAAATGTGACTAAAAAATGTGTGAATGAAATATTAAGAAAGTAACGCCTGTTTAATTAATATTATAATTTTATTTTTGAAAAGAAATTTTTTTTTTTGTGTACCGAAACCTTACCGGTATTTCAAAACCGAAACATACAAAAACCGGTTCACCGTTACGAAACCTTTATTCAAAGATTTTGCGTAACCGATAACCGAAAACCTAAATGCGAAAATTACCGAAACCGTAACTGAAACCGATATTCGTTTCGGTTTTAATCCCTGGGTAAAACTTTAAAATACAATTTTAAAAGCATGTTGTATTATTAATTTTTGTTGTAAAAATTTAAAAAACAAGTTAAAAATAATTTAAAACCAAAACTTTTGAACTGTTTTTATTTTTACCGACTCATAAGTCTTGTTTGCGATCTCTGATATTTTGTTATTAGTTTTGTATTTTATTTTTGATCTTCTTTTTTATTTTTAATTTTAATTTATATGTGAAATAAATGTGTGAATGAAACATTAAGAAAGTTATGCCTTTTTAATTATTATTATATTATTAATATAATTATATTTTTATAAAAAAAATTTTTTTTTTTGTGAACCGAAACCATATCGGTATTTCAAAACCGAAACATATAAAAACCAGTTCACCGTTACGAAACCTTTATTCAAAGATTTTGCGTAACCTACAGCTGCGGTGAAAATAATAGCACCGCTCTTTCTTTTACTATAACAGCTATTGTAAGTCAAGTCTTCAAATTTAAAAAATATATTTGAAAAGGTCATCTAAATTCCGTTTGAATGATGTATAACTTTCCTTAACCCATTAAGTACCCATTAAAATATTCGAATTTAAAAAAAAGTCAACTGTTTTCCTCGATTTTTTCCAAAAAATTTTGGGATGCAAAAAAATTCCTGAAACAATTATAAGAGTAACTGCAAAAGAAAATTTCTATTTTTGCTATTATTTTTTAAAATGTTTTGAAAACTGCAAAAAAGCCACTTTTTGCATGAAAATGAGGAAAAATGGGTTAAAATTGTCATTTTTAGGATTTTCAAAAAATTAAAAAAAATACTAGCAAAAATATTTTTGAAAAATTTCTTTTGCAGTTACTCCTAAAATTGTTTGAAGAATGTTTTTGCATCCCAACATTTTTTGGAAAAAATCGAGGAAAAAAGTTGAAAAAGTTGACTTTTTTTAAAATTCGAATATTTTAATGGGTACTTAATGGGTTAAGGAAAGTTATACATCATTCAAACGGAATTTAGATGACCTTTTCAAATATATTTTTTAAATTTGAAGACTTGACTTACAATAGCTGTTATAGTAAAAGAAAGAGCGGTGCTATTATTTTCACCGCAGCTGTATAACCGAAAACCCAAATCCGAACACAACCGAAACCGTAACTGAAACCGATATTCGTTTCGGTTTTAATTCCTGGTTTCTACCTTTATATTCTTCTATCCATTTAATAAATTTCCGAAACAAAAATCTGGCCTGTTTCAGGAATGCCCCTGTTATTTATTTTTATAATTAAAGCTTTTGATTCTAAGCGCTGCCACAGTTCACATCACTACTTGTAACAATAGAATGCAAGTTCTCGGAACAGACTACCACATTGTATTTGAACAAGTTTCGGGAATTCGGGTAGACTACCCAGTTGTACAATCTAATTACAGTAATCTCTTTGAGGCCTATTGAGAAATCATGAAAACCTTTAATGGAGCTTGATATAAATATAAATTTTTGTAAATCACAAATGCGAAATAAATTTAATTGAGTACGTGTTGTAAAGGCAGCATTTAAGTTTCAACAGAAGCAAATCGTTGGCATTAAAGCAGACCCAAATTACAACTCTCAGTGCCTTATGCCCTTTGTAGAGTCCCAGGTAACTTTTGGGCTCCGTCTGTGCACTATGCCCAAGTCCTGCTGAGCCTCAACGCCAAAAACTGAACTGAAAATCCATCAACCAAAAATTCGCAGTCAAGCGTATACGTACAAAGCGAGAGACGTTGCAAGGAGAGGGACTTGGAGGCGCGACCCGCCACCCGTTGCCCGCAGCTGCCTGCAGCCTCCAGAATTGTGGTGCTGCTTTAAGGCAATTAATCTTCAATGAAAGGCGTTTAATTTAATTGGTTTTAATTTAAATTTTGGCGCTACGATTTATTGGCCAAATTTTGACGTTGCCATACGAGTCGACCGAATGCAATTGTCGTTGCTGTTGTAATTCTTGTTGTTGGCTAATTATAATGTGGAACACGCAACGGACAGTTAAAGATACACACTGACTGTAAATATTTTATCCCATAAAAAAAACCTCTTTACGAGGTAAAAGTCTAGTGACAAAAACATTTTCATGCCCCAAAATTTCTGATATCCAATTTTGTGACGAATAATATTAAGTTTTACACATAAAATATTTTAAACAAAATTTTGGCACTCGGCACATTGCGCTAAAATGTCTCAATTCTTCAGACCAAATAAAACTCACTGTTTTGCGCAGTGCCGAATGCAAATATATGTGGTACTCGGACACGCCCACCAAATGACCAACCAGCTTGATGCTCATTGAAATGGAATCTAATCGGCTTTGGATTTTACAAGTCCTTTTCACAATGTTTGTCGGTGGCTGCCGCTTTACTCGATGTGTGTATTACTTTATACATATGTGTGGCCAAGTGCAGGTAGATGTTGGGTTGAAGGGGTGCAGGGTTGCCAGCGTTAGCCAAAGGGCTTCCTGAGTGTCTGGCGCAGCATAAGTATGCAATATCCGATTCCGTTCGTTACGTTTGCTACACAGGTGATGCTGGAGAGAGGGAACGAGGGGAGATTGGGACCAAGTCTTAGACTGAGACACACTGAGCAATGTTATACTCAGTTGACTTGCAGGTGGCGAGATGAAATGCTCGCTTATTGTAATAAGCATGAGTCAAAGTGCAATTTCTTTAGAGACTTGTGACAGTCTAGAAAGTTTCGAGGGCGGCTACAAAAGTTGCAGCATGCTATCACCATTGCTAAATCCTCTAGAGCTTAAGTACACTTAGATAAACATTGGATATTAAGTAAGTGCGATATTAAGGGATATTTAGTGCGTGACTAAATGAGCTCGAAATTTCCAAAACTGAGAGCAAAAGTCGTATTTCAAGTTCGCTGGAATATTTTAAATACATTTTGGAATTAATTTATTATTCAAAAAGATCGAATTATACTAGTTTAAGTACACAAAAACATTGAGCTTATCCGATAAAATACGTGTTTCTGGTATAAAACTTACTAGTTTAAATACATTAAAAAGTGTCAGTGTCTTCAGAGATGTGTCAGTCTTCTATAATTGAGCTCGTGGAATTTTAAAAGCTCACCTCGCGCAGCTAGAAGTGCTCGTTCTGTAGATACAACTGCACAGATACTCGCAGCGAGGGCATCTGTGAGATGCTGGCAGTGCTAAGCCTTTTGGCCTACGGCACCAAATAATGTCCAGGAAGTGATAATATCAGGCGCTCAAGAGTACTCGAACAGAGGCCACCACCCGCCGTGCATTCAATTGGAAGAGCATTCAGCCTCTGCAAATCTCTTTTTCTCTCCCTCTCCGCCTCCCACTCTCACTCTGTCTTTCTCCTTCCCTGCTTCTCTGCTTCTCTTTAAGCACATTCAAGTGCCTGTCGTTGTTGTCGCTTTATCGGGCATCAGACATTTTATTATGCCACACCCAGACGTCAGTAGCTCAGTCCTCGAAGCCCACAGCTCGTCGAGCCTTGCGTTGACCATGTTGAATCATGCGTCAATTGAAAAGCGGAAATTGCCGTCTGTCTGGCTGTGATTTTGTAACCCGCCCGAAGTTTATTTCTTTGTCGAATGATTTTCTGATTGATTTGTCACCTATTGACCCCCTGGCTTTTGACTAGACTGCAACTGAATCTGAAACTGAATTTGGCATTTCTCAACCCATTTCTGTGCTCATTCCTCGAAAAACTATTGAGGGACGCCCGTAGACAACCGCAAACACAGTTAACACAATGTTATTTAATATTTAATTGGTTTGTCATAATTAGGTAAAAACATTAAAATATCTTTTATTTATGGCCGAGCTACCGAGTCGTGGGCCCATCCAGTTTACAACTGAGAGTTGAGTTCAGCTTAGTTTCAGTTTCAGTTCAGTTTTAGTTCTGTCGAGTTGAGTTGAGTTTCCACTTATTTTTGTTAAACATCACCAGAGTTTCGGCATGCTAGGGAAAACTGTGTCCCAACCTCCTTCCCCGCTCCTTCTTTCATTCCCTACTGCCAACGAACGCTCTTTATGCATTATACATTAATTATTTAAAATGTCAGAGCAACTAGGCTAGAAGCTGGTTGCGAATGAAAATGAGTATCAACATTTGTGGCTTGGCTTACTTGCCAGTTAACATGTGGTTCTTCATGTCAAAAACACCACAATTTCGCCAATTTAATTACTTTATCTAAACGAAGATGTGTATCTTATTGACTTAATTCTTCGGAATAAAGTCGATCATTGATAAATGATAACTAATAAATTTTTGCATTTTCGTAGGCATTGCCTTCATATACTCATTTCTGGGAACTCTTCGTTTCGTTTTATTTGGCACTCGATTGGCTGATCTTCAAATAAAATCGATTTCAACATTTACATAAATGGTTCATTAAATCACAATAATTTAAACTATTACGGATGATCCTCGAAATATAAATCACCTGATGCTCATATACTTTTTAATTGATTAATATTTTCTAAATTTTGTAGTTAATTTTAAGATGTAAGATTTTTTGAATAATTTTACTTTTTTATTGTCAATATATATATAATAATATTATATTTTATTGATAATTTGGTTGTCTACTTTTAGTTGACGTTAAATGAATAAGCAGAATTTTTT